>CM060676.1:51764897-51994897 GCA_030686995.1 Artemisia argyi
ATTGACTTATCCGTCAAGATTGAATGATCAGAAGCTTCGTGATAAAGCTAATCATCAAATGGAGAAGTTCTTCCAAATCTTCCAAGATTTGCACTTCGACATTAGCTTCGCGGATGCTATCCTTTTAATGCTGAAATTTGCGTCTATGGTTAAAAATCTTTTGCATAACAAGGAAAAATTGTTTGAAATGGCAAAAACCCCGTTGAATGAGAATTGCTTGGCGGTTATCCTCAAAAAGCTTCCCGAAAAGCTTGAAGATCCCAGTCGATTTCTCATCCCTTGCAATTTTCCGGGGATGGGTGTGCGCTTCGCCTTGGCCGATCTCGGTGCTAGCATTAACCTAATGCCATTATCTATTTGGAAAAAGTTGTCTTTACCCGATTTGACTCTGAATTGCATAACCCTCGAGCTTGCCGACCGAACTACTTCCCGCCCGATGGGAATAGCTGAGGATGTCTTCGTCAATGTGGGAAAATTCCATTTCCCCACCGATTTTGTCGTTGTTGATTTTGATGCTGATCCACAGGTACCTCTCATTCTCGGGAGAAGTTTCCAAAGGACTGGTCGTGCGTTAATTGATGTTTACGATGAAGAAATTACACTACGCGTTGGTACTGAAGCAGTAACGTTTAATTTGGATCAAACAGCGAGATAACTCCTCCAATTATAACCATTTTTCTGTGAACCGTATCGATGTTATTCATATTGCTACGGAGGAGTATTCTCAAGAACTACTCGGTTTTACTGAAAATGCTTCGAGTGGCAATCCCACTCCTTCTTCTCAACCAATTATTTCCGATCCTTCCCCTTCCCTTACTCCGTTTTAGGGAAGTGATTTCATTTTGGAAGAGATCGAGGCCTTTCTTTCTAATGATTCGATTTTGCCGGGAATTGATCATTCCGTTTGTGATTTAGAGGGAGATGTTCTTTTGATTGAAAAATTGTGGAATGAAGACCCGACTCCGTCTCTCCCTCCGATGGACCTTAAAATGACCGATGTTAAAGGAGTTAAGCTGTCTACTGAGAATCCTTCGGAGCCCGAACTCAAGGATTTACCTCCTCATCCTGAATACGCTTTTTTAGAAGGAACCGACAAACTTCCCGTCATAATTTCGAAAGACCTTAAAGATGAGGAGAAGACCCATCTCTTAGATGTGCTCAAGAAGCATAAGAGTGCCATCGCTTGGCAAATTTCCGATATCAAGGGCATAGACCCTCGTTTTTGTACTCACAAGATTTTGCTTGAAGACAATTACAAACTTTCCGTCCAACAACAACGACGAGTTAACCCGAAAATTCATGAGGTTATCAAAAAGGAAGTTATCAAACTCCTCAATGCCAGAATGATTTATCCAATCTCGGATAGCTCATGGGTTAGCCCGGTCCACTGTGTTCCGAAGAAAGGTGGAATGACTGTCGTGACTAATGAAGATAATGAGCTGATTCCGACTCGTCTTGTTACCGGATGGAGAGTGTGTATTGATTACTGAAAATTGAATGACGCAACTCGTAAAGACCATTTCCCACTTCCATTTATGGATCAAATGCTCAAATGTTTAGCGGGAAATGAGTTCTATTTTTTTCGATGGCTTTTCCGGGTATTTTCAAATTTCGACTGACCCTCCAGACCAGGAAAAGTCCACTTTTACTTGCCCTTATGGAACATTTGCTTACCGTCGTATGTCTTTTGGCTTATGCAATGCTCAAGGCACGTTCCAGAGGTGCATGATGGCAATTTTCCATGATATGATTGAGAAAACCATGGAAGTTTTCATGGATGATTTCTCGGTTTATGGAGATTCCTTCACTTCTTGCCTCTTCCATTTAGAAAGAATGCAGAAACGGTGTGAAGACACCAACTTAGTTCTAAATTAGGAGAAGTGCCATTTCATGGTTAAAGAGGGCATTGTTCTCGGCCATAAGATCTCAAAATCTGGGATTGAGGTCGATAGAGCTAAAGTCGACGTGATTGCTAAGTTACCTCATCCCACTACCATAAAAGGAATTAGAAGTTTTCTCGGTCATGCCGGCTTTTACCGACGTTTTATCCAAGATTTTTCCAAGATAGCCCGGCCCCTGACCCATTTACTTGAAAAAGATGCTCCGTTTATTTTCTCAAATGAGTGCATTGAAGCATTTAACATCCTTAAGAAGAAGTTAACGGAGGCTCCTATCTTAGTTGCCCCCGATTGGAACTTGCCTTTCAAGCTAATGTGCGATGCTAGCGATTATGCTATTGGTGCAATTCTGGGGCAACGTAAGTCAAAATATTTTCAGCCGATACACTATGCAAGTAAAACAATGACCGATGCTCAATACCATTATACGACTACTGAAAAAGAAATGTTAGCCGTCATTTATGCTTTTGAAACGTTCCGATCTTATCTCGTCTTAAAGAAATGCATAGTGTATACGGATCATTCGGCTCTTAAATATCTAATGGCAAAGCAAGATGCTAAGCCAAGATTGATGCGGTGGGTTCTACTCCTTCAAGAATTCGATGTTAAAATTCGAGACAAAAAGGGAGCTGAGAACCTTGCTGCCGATCACCTTTCATGTTTAGAGAATCCCATCAAAGTGATTTTGAGAAAAAGGAAATTACCGAAACATTTCCTCTCGAGACACTTGGGAGTTTATCACACAGTGATCCTAGTACCCTATGGTTCGCCGACTTTGCGAATTACCATGCGGGGAATTTCAAAAGGAAAGGGATGTCGTTCCAACAAAAGAAGAAATTCTTCAAAGATATTAAACATTATTTCTGGGACGACCCCTACTTGTTCAAAGTTTGTGAGGATCAAGTGATCCGGTGGTGCGTTCACGGCAAGGAAGCCGCTGAAATTCTCATGGCATGCCACAATGGACCCACGGGGGGACATCATGGTGCTAACTTCACCGCTAAGAAAGTTTTTGATTCTGGCTTCTACTGGCCGACAATATACCGAGATGCCCATAAATTGGTTAAATCATGTGATTCTTGCCAGCGTTAAGGAAAAATCTCTCAAAAGGATGAAATGCCTCAAAATGCTATTCAAGTTTGTGAGATTTTTGACATCTGGGGTATCGATTTCATGGGACCATTCCCGTCATCTAGAGGAAACAAATATATACTCGTGGCCTTCGACTACTTGTCAAAATGGGTTGAAGCGAAGGCGCTCCCCACCAATGACGCCCGAGTTGTTGTGAAATTCCTGAAAAGTCTCTTCGCCCGATTTGGTGCACCTCGTGGTATTATAAGTGATCGTGGGACCCATTTCTGTAATGACCAATTTACCAATGTTATGCTCAAATATGGTGTCACACATCGTCTTTCTACTGCATATCATCCACAAACTACTGGTCAAGTTGAGGTATCCAATCGTGGTTTGAAACGTATCTTAGAAAGGACCGTAGGAGAACATCATGCTTCATGGGCTGATAAGTTAGATGATGCATTATGGGCTTTCCGGACCGCTTACAAAACACCCATTGGGTGCACTCCGTACAAGCTGGTTTACGGGAAGGCCTGCCATTTGTCCTTTAAACTTGAGCACAAGGCCTACTGGGCCTTGAAACACGCTAATTTCGATCTCAAAACCGTGGGTGATCATCGTAAAGTTCAATTGAATGAGTTGACTGAGCTTCGTGATCAGGCCTATGAGAATTCTTTGATCTACAAAGAGAAAACGAAGAGGATTCATGATGCTAAGATTAAAGACCGCGTTTTCAACGTTGGTGATCGAGTCCTTCTTTTCAATTCTCGATTGAAGATATTCTAGGGCAAGTTAAAAACCCGTTGGTCTGGACCATTCACCATTACCCAAGTTTTTCCTTATGGAATCGTCGAGTTAGCTCAACCCGATGGTCCCAACTTTAAGGTGAATGGTCATCGTCTCAAACACTATTTTGGAGGGGACTTACCACCCATGGTTGTCCCGGATCTCCAAACTTTCCCCAAGGATAATTAAATTCGGGGGATCGAGTCAAGCTCATATGACTCGGTGAACAAAAACAAGCGCTTCGTGGGAGGCACCCCATGCTTATCCATTTCATCTTCTTAATTTTCTTATTTCTTTAGTAACATAACGTGAGGGGGCGACCCTTTCCAAACTCGTGTTTTCGTGGTTGTTTGTGAATGTCCAGGAATTTCCCCAAAGATTGAAGACTCTCGTGCTCGTGTTTTGTCATTCTCTCCACTCAAGTCTCATTCTTTGCTGCTCTTTCGGAAATTCGCCATATCCAAAATCTTATTGACTAACGTTTATCTCTTGGCATACTTAATAAATGGCCTTAGATATTAAGTAGGACTACCCGTACACTTAAAACATTGAGGACAATGTTTCACTTTAGTCTGGGGGTGAATCTTCGATTCGATTTGACCTGAAACTTTCGTCTAAGCTGTTTACTTGCGCAACTCCGTTTTTCCACCATAATTTTAAAATTTTTGTCACCTTTTTATAAAAAAAATTAAAAAAAAAATGATATGATATATGATATAAAGATTTGACACCTTGTTTTGACTTTCCTACTAGCGAGAGTAGAAATAAATGTTCCGATTTGACCGGGCGTGTTGAGCCCTAGCTTGTCTCCCTTAACCAATATAATCAAAAGATTATCGGCTAAGCATCCACGGATCTCATTATTTAGAAGTTTGGTGCTAAACGTGGAGTAGTTGGTTCTCTTTAAAGCCCACGAAAGGTACTTGTGGCCTCTTTGTTTCTACAAGATTGCACACCAATAATAATAGATCTCTAGGTTTAATTAAGGGTATACGGTTTGGGCAATACTTAGTTTTTTCTCGTTCCTAAGAAAATTTCTGCATATGGGGGTTTGGTACACATAGGAGTACTACCAGTGTTACGGTGAAATAGACTATTGCATCTTGCCGGTTCGCAGCCGATGTTGTGATCTTAGTAAAGGCCGTAGGACTTGGAGTTTGGCAAATGATTATGAATATCAATAATAATAATCCAAAGCCAAAAATAAGGCAGAGGAATCCAAAGCTATAAAAAGCAGCGGAAAAATCCAAGGTCATAATAAAGCTATTGCATCTTGATGGCTCACAACCATTGTTGTAATTGAAATAAAAGACCGAGGGCCAAATATTATTAACGTGCTTATAATTGTTAAAAATGCCAAGCTTCGACTCCGAGGGTTTCCTAATAAAAAGCTTCCGTCTCGGGTCTCAGACATGGGATGTTTCGGTCGTAAATAAAAAGGGGGCCCTCAAAATCATGTTAAATCAGAGACCTCCATGTGGACCCGATTTTTGTATGCCGGGGTTTTCGAGGGAAAGTTTGGAAACTACTTAGCGTTCAAATTTTGTGCTCTTATCGTACTAATAACTATCAAAACGAGAAAATATGAAGAAATTCATTTCTCACAAAAATAAAATCTTGAGATACAAAACCTAGGAAATGGGAACAAGAGGTAATTACACAAGTGACTTTTGTGAGTAGTGTTAGCATCTAACTTGTGGATAAACAATGATTTCGATTTTACGCTTAGTTTGGGGGCTTGTGAAAAATCAATGATGATGATTTTTATCCGTATGGCCTCTTTTCCATGAGAAGTGTTTCTACTCGTAGACCCTGAAAATTATCAAAAGATAATGAAAGTCAAGTAAACCATCACATATATAAAAATGAAAAAGTACAAAAATAGTAGTGATAGGTGTTATTCATGAAAAT
Source organism: Artemisia argyi (assembly GCA_030686995.1). Lineage (NCBI taxonomy): Eukaryota > Viridiplantae > Streptophyta > Magnoliopsida > Asterales > Asteraceae > Artemisia > Artemisia argyi. The sequence goes on from CM060676.1 coordinate 51,770,567, forward strand.
CGGAAAATGGAACATTTTTTAGAATAAATGATTTTGAGATCTCTTTCGAACATCCTTGCTACTTTCCAAAATCAGTAAAAAGAGGTTTTGAAATTATTTATCTCTTAAGCGTGAGGTGATGACATTGCGTGAGGGCACGACAATACCTTCGTCTGGGGGAGTTTTGATGTGTGCTTATTCACACATCCTTTTTAGACTCAAAATCAGACCAAATACACCAAATACTAACCAAATATGCCAAGAAAATGTGTGTTTTTGTATTTGTGTATGTGCAGGTACGGATATGTAAAAAATGATCAAAAACAAAGCAAAATTGACAAAAACGAGCATGAGAATGGAAAAGGGTCAAAAGCCAGAGCCGGGGAAGCTTAATTATCAAAGAGAACTCAAAAAGTCAAAGGAAGTCCTCAGAGATTCATAAAGTATCAAGATTAGTCCCTTGTCAAAGATTGAAGAGATTGACAATTTCAGTCCTTAAATTTCACATAATGACAAAAATGATCCCTTGAGGAAACAAATTGAAGAAATGTCAACATTGATCCTCCAAGATATTGAAATAGTCAAGAAAAGCCCTTGGAAAAGTACTACTGAGATTTGGCAGCCTAAGTCCCTACACTTTCAGTTTTTACATTTTTGGTCCTTAATTATTTACTACAACATTAAAAATCTGAGTCTAATAATAAAACTAATCCAATCCATTAATCTTCCTACGCCCAGTCACACCTCCAAGCCCACAACCATTCCACATCCAATCCACCACTTATCCCCATTTTACCCGGTCAAACCATGACCATACCCGGTCAATCCTACAATAAAAAAAAACCCCAAACCATTTCCCGCCCCCCAATCATTTTTACCCAAAAAAAATACACTGTGCTATAAACCCTAGAATTACCAACACCCAAGATTACCTCGGATAATAATAATTACCTAATGATTGGACTTTTAGAAGTTTTCAGGGAATGTCAGGAATGATCCAGAGGCACACGTGGACCAATAGAGAAGCACACGCAGGATCAATACATCATACACGTCTCAATCCAAGGGCTATAATCAAAGGGAAACATCTGGAAACGTATCTGACGGTTGATATCAATTCAAAGAAGTACAACATCACAAGGATCGGTGACCTGGCAAGACCTAGAAGCATCCTCAGACACCTATATATACCCTCCTCCTCCTTTAGTAGTTTTGTGTAGGTTTTTATGTAATTTTTAGTTTAATTTACTGCTTTCTTTGTAATCAATTCTAAATTTGTACTCAGTTTCCATTTTAATGAAATATTAGTTTATTTGCAAATTAGCTTATTGTTTTGATTTCTGATTTAGTTTTGTTTTAAACTTATTTACTGCTTATTAGTTCTAGTTAATCATTATCAGTTTATTCAAAGTCTTCATTTCATTTTTGTTTATGTTATATTGAAAAGCACAAAAAAATCAGAAAATTAAAAAAAAATCAAAAAAAAATAAATAAATAAGTTTTCAAAATCAAAAGCTTCAATAAACTTATTTTTCTATTTCTAAGGGTTCATCTAAGCTTTACATAGCTTTTGTGAACCTTTTTCTTTGGCACTTATTAATAATCTCTCAAATTCCAAATAGTCAACTATGGTCAAACTGCTTAATCAAATAAGCAGTAAGTGTATTTGACAGTCCAAGAGGTGCATTTGGCTTGTCTAAAGATAGGCAAGCTTAGTGAACCCCCTCTGTTTGAGCTGAGGGGGAGTTATTTTGTAAGTTTCTAATTCAAATTTTGCATAATTAGTAGCAGTAGTGTAGATTTGCTTATTTTTGCTTATTCTGTTTAAAATTAGTAGTTACATCATAAAATAGTTTAGTGGTAGTTTATATCATCATTTAATCTTAGTTTGCTATTATTTGGTAACCAACTGTTCACATCTGTAATTTGTAGTACATTCTGAGTTTTGGTTGTTATTTGAGATTTGAGATTAGTATTCCTGAGTAGTATTAGCCTATTTGATCATTATTAAATCTGAGTTTGGTGGTTTGGATTGGTGAATCTCTTAGTTGCTTCATATTAAATCTCAACAGATACATAGAGGGGTGTTTGGTTTAAGTTTGATTCACATTTTCTTGTTGGATTGTTGTTATTATTGCTACACAGATAAGTCACTTTAGGCTTAGGTAAGATAAATAGATCATAAAAAGAGTAGGGACATAGCTATAAGTCAAAACTTAGCTTATAGGCCAAGTTCTGTGAGCTTAAGTAAGAACTGAAGTCTGTGATCCTTCATCACTGTTAGGGAATAGTTGCATTTAGGATATTTAGTCATTAGTTAGCTTTAATACATTATCTATAAACAGATTTGAGCAGTGGAGAATTACTTTGGTCAAAACCAAGTTTGCATTAAAAAGTCAAACATAAGATAAGTTTGTTTGATCAACTGCTGATCTAGGGTCTGTTTGAAGTTCCATATAGCTTCAAAATTGCTTGCCATTGTGTTTGGGGTTAGTTTATAGACCTTACACTATCAATATCATTCATATTTAGGTACATTTAAGCATTCAAAATTCATCCTCATCCTGCCCTGCTAAACCTGTTCATCAGTTGGTTTTTTTTTAGGCACATCTGAACTAGGTCAAAATTAGGGTTCAATTAGGTGTTAAGATTTAGGGTTTTTTAGTTTTTAGTATAGTCTGTTAGGTAGTCTTCTATTTTCTCCCTTTAGGTTCAATTAATTAGCTTACTAGGTGCTAGAAATTAAGCCACAAAGTAGGTACCCAAAGCTGCTTAAGCTGTCACATATTACCAACTGCCATAGGGCTTATCAGCTTATCCATTGAGCTTATCTGATCTATTTAAGTAGTTTGTTGCATAAATAAGTTGTGTGGACCCACTGTGACCCTTTGGTACTTATTGCTTGGAAATTGCTTATTGGATAGTGCTTTTTAGAACTGATTATTGTTCATTTGCTGAGTCTCTTTGCTTCATTTGGTCTGAATCTTGTTTCTCTGAGCTTATTTGAGTCAAATACACCTCTGGTTAAAGTTTGGAAAAATTTGGTAAAGAGTGCTTATCAATAAGCATTCTAAATAAGTTGTTTTCAAAGCAATCAATACTTACTTAGCTTATTTTTCAAATTTTAAATTTTTCCTAGGTTTAGAATATTATTTTAGAATTTTCTTAAATTTTTCATATTTTTCTAAATTAGTTTGCTATTTTTCTTATTAAATTTTAGTTTTTAATCAATTTTTAATACTTTTTAAATACCAAAAATAAAATAAAAAATGAAAAAAGCATAGATACATAAAAAAAATAGAAAATAACTTTTAGTTATTTTAGATTTTTCAAAATTTAGGTTGTATTTTTCTCACTTAATTTCCATTTTCTTTTAATTTTTAATTAGTTAAATTAGTTTTTAATTCATAAAAATTAAATAAAAAGTCAAAAAAATATTTTTCTTTTTCTCAAAATTTTCTTTTATCATTTTTAACTTAGAAAAATTATTTTCAAACCCGTAGGATTAGCCTAGCTTCAAATTCACTTTTTAATTCGCGCGTTTACGTTTATTTTGCGTTTTAGCTTACGTTTTTTATTCTACATTACGTTTTAGGTTTGGTAATTTGAATTTCTTGCTTAATTGGTTAATTGTGCTTCATTTTCATATTCATTAGTGTAAATCTCATTGAAATCACTTTTTCCCACTTTCACGACACTTTTCACGAACCGGGAATTTCAAATTTCATTCACATCTTCACACGGACTACGATCTCGGGATTTGTATTTCCTTCAAATCCTTTGGAGAAATATAAATACTCTATACTATATATCAATGTTGCAAAAATCGTGAATCGGTCCCGAGGCGGTCGAGGGCCGTGTAGTGATTTTTGGCTAATTAATCGCCGATTCCAAGGTCCAAGGCCGATTAATCGGCCGATTACCTTGTAATTCGCTCCAAGGTCCAAGGCCGTTCAGCTTGTAATCGCCGATTAATCGGCCTTGTAGGCCGATTTTTGCAACACTGCTATATATTTGATTTCAAACCCGTTGATATAAATAAATGACTAAAAACGTTATTCATATCTTTCGATATCTCTATGTTTTGATAATCACAAAACGAAAACTCATCAAACCAAAGATTATGACATAAACAAGTATTTAGTAGTAAATACTCATCTTTACCATTTAATCACTTAAGGTATGAATAAACAAAGTGTCTAATGTATTACAAGATCAAAGGAACACTTTTGTTAATCACTAGATATTTATAAAATGTCACAAAACATTTTATATCTTTTGTAAAACATTTTTTGAATTAAAAGAATATGTTTAATTCATTACAAATTTGTGAATTCAAATTTTCAACCAAAAATGGCAAATCTAATCCAGAAAAATTTCCCTCACAAAAGGACAAGAAAATCCAACGTTTAGGAGGGCGGCCCCCTTAATTTTACTAGGCGGCCCCCTTAATCGTTAAGGGGACCGCCCACTAATTAAGAGGACCGGCACGCTCCAAAACAGTATTTTCTGGCCCTATAAATATTGGATCATTCAACATATTTTTCTCACCTTTTTGCACTATAAGCTTTCTGATCTAACCATCCTTCTCCATCCTCTAAAAATCCTTTGATCTTATATACTTTGATCTTTGTTTCAAAGTGATTCAAGCCTCAACACTCAAGTGCAAAGAGAAGAATACTTCTATTAGAAGTATTACAACTTAGTATCATCTTGCTATCTAAGTTGTTTGTTTGTTTCATCTTGTTGATCTTTCATATTTTGGTGAACAAGGTGTATGTATTAGTTAGCTAGATTTAGTTGTAGAATCTAGAATTGTTGTAAGTGTGAAGTGGAACTTGAAGTGAAGAAGGAGTGTTGGATAGTAGTGAAGATAGGAGAGAGTTGCATTAGTGACTAGTAGTGAAGATATTGAAGCTTCTAAGTGGAGAAGACTAGAAGACATTAGTAGATTAAAGTTGTAAAGACTCTAGTGGCTTGAAGGTGCAAAGATATTATTGGTTTGAAGTTGTGAAGACATTGGTGCTTTGAAGTTGTGAAGTTGCAAGACATTGAAGTCGTGAAGTATTTTGTGAAGGCGTGAAGATACTTGTGGTGTGAAGAAGTATTGAAGAAGTAAAAGGTGTGAAGAAGTTGTGGTGTGATATTTGGTGTGAGATTGGTTCTAGCTACGATTAGAACTCGACATTTTGCTTTGTGTCGTTAATTGGTGTAAGCTTTTGGTGTGTACGGTTTTCTCCGCCATAAGGGAGGTTATTGACTTAGTGAAGAAAACTCTCGAGTTCGGTGCTCGGGGAGTGGAGTAGGTAAAGGAAGGTGTCCTTGTAGCCGAACCACTATAAATCCTTTGTCTCTCGGTTTGATCTTTCCATCTCTCATTCTTTACTTGTTTACTTACTTGCTTCTCGTACATTATTATTATTGTGTGTTGTGCATATATTGATTTCACATAAAGATCAAACTAGGTTTCATTTAAAACCTTAATTATACATTAATAAAATATAAGTATATACAATTATTAAAACACATATATATATATAAATACTTACTTATAATTAAGTGAGATATATGAAATTATAATTTCTATTCAACACTTTAGATAAGTAGTATCTATGTGATATAGGTAAATTATTTTGTATCTATACTTTAGCTTCAAAGGCTTTTACTATTACCATTAATTCTTTGAAAGCAAACTTTTATTAAACAAAAAAAAAGACGCAAAACTATTCAACCCCCCCTTCTAGTTTTCCACAATTGGTATCAAGAGCCACGTCTAGCAAGATTTTTAAAATCGATTGTATTTTAAAACTTGTAATGATCTATGGAATTTGAAAAATATTTAGAAGGGGAATTTACACAACAACCACCATTATTTGAAAATGATCATTTTCTTGATTGGAAAAACAAATTTGAAAATTATGTGAAATCAATAGATCTTGATCTTTGGCATATCATTTCAATTGGTGATCTTAAACAAACAAAAATGGATTTTGAAAATCAGTATAAAAATCTTCAAACCAAAATTGATAAAAACACTAAAGCCAAATTACTTATTTTCAAAACTCTACCAAGAGTTAAATATGAAAGATTATTTCGTTGTAAAACGGCAAATGATATTTGGAAATGTCTTTTAAAGTTTCACCAAGAGAAATGTAAAATCAAAGATGATAAACTTGATATTGCACAAGAAATAGTTAATCTAGAAAATTTAGTAAATAAATATTTAGTTGAAACAAACACATGTACTACTAGTTCAAATGTGATCATTGAAGGTATCTATAACGAAGAATACATGAGCCAAATCCGAAGAAAGAGCGTGAATAAATCATGGTGCAACAAGTGCAAAGAAGACGATGATAATACGGCTTATGAGAATATTCAAACAAATGTGAACACAAGTATTGATGGCAAGCACTACATGCTTCTAGATCCAAGCGAAACTACAAACAAAACATAGAGCGACATGGACAATGGAATTGATCACCGTATAGCATGTGAAGAATGTACAACTACAAATAAGGTACAACCCAAAACCAAACATTTTTGCTATGATCAATTTATATTAGAATTTTCAAAAATGGAAAACAACTTCAAACATTTTTGCAACATTGACTCAAAAATTATTTTTAAAAACGAATCTTCAACATCCGCTGAAAACCACTTTGAAAAAGAAATAATTTTAGAAGATAAAATGTCTAGACTTGAAAGTAACATTGAAATCGATCTTGAATGTAAAAAATGTCAAGACTATAAACATGAAATTGAAATGGAAAATGAAAAAGCAAAAACATTGGCAAAATTCGAAAATAGTTCTAAATCTTTAAAATATCTTCTCAACATTCAAAAGTCATTTTATGATAAAACCGGCTTAGGATTTATCGTAAATGATCATTCAACAAATGTATCAAAACAAATAAAATTTGTTAAAGCTAGTGAATAAATTTAGAACTAATACTATTAACATTCATTATTTATTACTTTAGTCAAGAAAGTCATTGTTTGTTAATTAAAATAAACTATTGATGAATTCTTGTACTTATCGACAACATCCTCATCATGTGCATTCAAATGCAATGGATATTCTCATCTAACCAACTAAGACCCATGAGAATCTGGGTACCAAGATTTTTATTATGTTTAGGTAATTAACGAACGAAGAGTCTATTACGTGTTGATTTACTCATCTCGCTCTATTACCTTTGTCGGCTATTGGTTTCTATCAAGTTGTTTCACATTCTGCAAATGATTCGCCTATGACGTCGTTGCGGGAATCTTCTTGTCTCGGCATTTTGTTCTTCACTCTTGGAGTATTGATATCATGGTGTGTCCGTTACTATTTCAAGATGAAGCCTCCAAAGCACTAGTTTTATTTGACTTCATGACTTGTGATGATTGGTGTGATCGATTAAGCATCTCGGATCTAGCTCCCTTGATTTCTATTGCGTTGAAATGTTATTTGGCTACTTCGATATGTTTTGGACAAACTTTTAAGATTTCTTCCATTACCCTCATGCCCACTCTTAAAGAAAAGCTGGACCTGAGATAAGTTTTCTTTTCAAAAACTTGCCAATATTACATTATATTTTAGAATGCTTTTATTAGTATGTGAATATGATTTAACTTATAAGTTGCCATGCTTTTAGATCATTAAGACTAATATATGCATATATGATATTAGCATTATTGACCTTCTTGTTGTTTAGTCTATCATCATTTTTCTTAATCTTCTATGATCTATAGTAGAATACTTTCCACTTAAGCTATATGATCTTACTAGTTGCATAAATAGATGTATTATAATTAAGACTTGTTAGCAACTTGATATTATGATGATCTTTGTATATATATATATATATATATATATATATATATATATATATATATACACACATGTCTATCTTGTATCCATGAATAATTTACTTTGCTCCTTTCTATCCCATTGCATTTAGATCATAAATATCTACCATCTCTCTTTCATATCTTTAGGTGTCATTAGAGATGATTATGTGTGACAACGGGCTTAATCGATTCTCTTGAGCATGATAAACTTCTATTTTAAATCCTTCACTTGCAATTTCTTGATTATCATAATCTAAACATCATGTTTTAAACCTCTCTCTTCTTGAATGAAAATCTTTTAAATATCTATATTATTTTTCTTGAAACAATTTACTTAACTAAAATTTCTTTCATAACCTTATTTTGATCAAAAACAAGATTAAATTTTTTTTTTACGTTGTGAAACAAAATTCATTTTGTGCTATTGTAATGCCCACTTGAATTTACTTCAAAACATTGTTGAATAAAACTAAAAACGTTTTGCTTAAAACACATTTGATTTTCTCACATGTGTCATACACTTCTATTGGAAATGACATTAACGATTTAATCAAATCATTTCATGAGAATCATGGCTTGCCCATATGGATCTTGTTTGTAACAAGTCTTGAAGTCCATATAATCATTTCCACCTATTTGTTACTTGTTAACAATCATCTATATGTCTGCTCTAGACTAAATGTTATCATCTTCATATAGTTACATATTTAACTTATTTTCCTTATTGTCTCCTTAGTTGCATATCTTAATTGATAAATTAATAGATAGCATGATTATTAGAAATTAATTGCCTAGTTTAATTATTTCTATATCACTCTCTACATTCATGAATAGTATGCCCTATATTGCCTCAAAGAGTTGAACTTACTTGAATCCAAATCCAAAAACACAACCTTTTTGAAAATTTTCTGCCAAAAACCCATTTCTGGCATTCTGGGAATCACCAGATGGGCGGCCCCCTTAATTATATAAGGCGGCCCCCTTAATGATTAAGGGGACCGGCCCCTAATTAAGAGGACCGGCCATCTGATGGTCGGGGATACTGTTTTCTTTATCACTTTTTGACCCATTTTAACCTATACTTCCCAAAATTCACAAACATATTTTGTCTCATACTATCCCTCAAATTTTCCTTCCTAAACCACATTTCTCATACACTATAAATACCCTCTTCCCATCATTAATGCCATCACACCCAAACATGTCATCTCCCAACAACCAAAAACCAAAGATTTCAAGAACCGCAAGGATCTCCGTCAAACCCGTTTGGAGGAGGAAACAATTCTTGTCATAACTCAAGTGATGTTGTTCCAAATCAACCAACTACTAAACCTCAAACCCACTCTAATGAGTCATCTCACAACCTATCTCCCACTCATACCCTCATTAATGCTTCTTCTTATGATGAGCATGCTCAATCCCAAAACAACAATCCCAACATCTCAATCAATACTTCACATGTTGCTCATTCAACAAAAACACCACTCACTCATGAAGAAACTCTTCCACCCTTTTCATGTTTTCATGACTACCCAAGCTCAACCATGTCTCCACCACCAAGAGTACCACCACCACATCCTACAACCTCACATGCCATTCCTATGTTGCATGTTCAAACCCTCACCCAAGACAACTATCATGTTCCACCACCAACACCTTCCTCCGAACACTTGAAGTTCGTTGAGGAGCTAAAAGAGGCTCATGAGCTTAGTGCTCTTTTAGCATTACATCTTGCTCAATGCAATTTGGATCCACCCCAATCAAGCTCACCATCATCACCACACAACATCAACCAAATAGAGAAGCATGTTAACAATTGCCCTTGTTGCATCTTCCTTCAACAACAAACCATTGCTTTGAATGAGCACTTCACTTGGATTGAGTATCTTCTTACAAGATCTCAACAAACACCATCACTTGAACAACATCAAAACCCTCAATCAACAAATCCTACTTCTAATCCACCGCCTACAAGTTCCACATCTCCAAACTCACCAACATCCATGCAACCAAAAGTTTATCTCCACTAAACCACCAAGCATTTTATATGCTTATGTTTCTCATTTTCAAATAACACTCTTTAACCATTTTGGGATTCAAGAAAGTTTGGTGACACTCCTTGATTGGCACAATAGGATGCTCTACTTAGTTTAGTATTCTATTTTTATGGCTTTTGTAACAATGATTATGGGTTGACATAATCATTTTCTATCAATGAATGACTTAATATGTGTTCCTAATTATCTTTTGCCATGCTTATTATTTGTTGGTATTATGATATATGTGTTTGCTTGTGCCATGCTTGTGCTTCTAATATTTTTCTTGCAAGAATTCCAATTCTCGAACCCTTGGTGCCCTCAAACGAGGGGAAGCATACATCAAGGGGGAGCTTTCCTTCTTTTGGCTTAAACCTTTTTGATTTTACAAAAAGGGGGAGAAGTGAATATAAACTCACTAAATACTTGTCTAAAATTTAATTTTTGGATTTAATGAGTTTAGGTTTTGTAATCATCAAAAAGGGGGAGATTGTTGATATAAATAAATGACTAAAAACGTTATTCATATCTTTCGATATCTCTATGTTTTGATAATCACAAAACGAAAACTCATCAAACCAAAGATTATGACATAAACAAGTATTTAGTAGTAAATACTCATCTTTACCATTTAATCACTTAAGGTATGAATAAACAAAGTGTCTAATGTATTACAAGATCAAAGGAACATTTTTGTTAATCACTAGATATTTATAAAATGTCACAAAACATTTTATATCTTTTGTAAAACATTTTTTGAATTAAAAGAATATGTTTAATTCATTACAAATTTGTGAATTCAAATTTTCAACCAAAAATGGCAAATCTAATCCAGAAAAATTTCCCTCACAAAAGGACAAGAAAATCCAACGTTCAGGAGGGCGGCCCCCTTAATTTTACTAGGCGGCCCCCTTAATCATTAAGGGGACCGCCCACTAATTAAGGGGACCGGCACGCTCCAAAACAGTATTTTCTGGCCCTATAAATATTGGATCATTCCACATATTTTTCTCACCTTTTTGCACTATAAACTTTCTGATCTAACCATCCTTCTCCATCCTCTAAAAATCCTTTGATCTTATATACTTTGATCTTTGTTTCAAAGTGATTCAAGCCTCAACACTCAAGTGCAAAAAGAAGAATACTTCTATTAGAAGTATTACAACTTAGTATCATCTTGCTATCTAAGTTGTTTGTTTGTTTCATCTTGTTGATCTTTCATATTTTGGTGAATAAGGTGTATGTATTAGTTAGCTAGATTTAGTTGTAGAATCTAGAATTGTTGTAAGTGTGAAGTGGAACTTGAAGTGAAGAAGGAGTGTTGGATAGTAGTGAAGATAGGAGAGAGTTGCATTAGTGACTAGTAGTGAAGATATTGAAGCTTCTAAGTGGAGAAGACTAGAAGACATTAGTAGATTAAAGTTGTGAAGACTCTAGTGGCTTGAAGGTGCAAAGATATTATTGGTTTGAAGTTGTGAAGACATTGGTGCTTTGAAGTTGTAAAGTTGCAAGACATTGAAGTCGTGAAGTATTTTGTGAAGGCGTGAAGATACTTGTGGTGTGAAGAAGTATTGAAGAAGTAAAAGGTGTGAAGAAGTTGTGGTGTGATATTTGGTGTGAGATTGGTTCTAGCTACGATTAGAACTCGACATTTTGCTTTGTGTCGTTAATTGGTGTAAGCTTTTGGTGTGTACGGTTTTCTCCGCCATAAGGGAGGTTATTGACTTAGTGAAGAAAACTCTCGAGTTCGGTGCTCGGGGAGTGGAGTAGGGCAAGGAAGGTGTCCTTGTAGCCGAACCACTATAAATCCTTTGTCTCTCGGTTTGATCTTTCCATCTCTCATTCTTTACTTGTTTACTTACTTGCTTCTCGTACATTATTATTATTGTGTATTGTGCATATATTGATTTCACAGAAAGATCAAACTAGGTTTCATTTAAAACCTTAATTATACATTAATAAAATATAAGTATATACAATTATTAAAACACATATACATATATAAATACTTACTTATAATTAAGTGAGATATATGAAATTATAATTTCTATTCAACACTTTAGATAAGTAGTATCTATGTGATATAGGTAAATTATTTTGTATCTATACTTTAGCTTCAAAGGCTTTTACTATTACCATTAATTCTTTGAAAGCAAACTTTTATTAAACCAAAAAAAAAGACGCAAAACTATTCAACCCCCCCTTCTAGTTTTCCACAAAACCGATCAAATGCCCTGAATATGAAGAAGTCTTTTGATAATTAACTGCATGTCGTCTTTAGTCTTCTAACTCACAGCGGAAAATGTAGAACAGACTGTAGACTCGGCCTTCTTCAATGATTGTCCATTTGGGGAACATAACATCAACATCTTCATCTCACTAAATGCATTCCAGTTATCTTACATATAGCAAATCAGTCCTTAATGTACACATGAAATGATTATACCAAAGTAACAAGTTGAAGCACTGATCATCTTGAATTTGTTGCCCAAGATTGGTGAAGTTGGATAAGATAGAAGTACGTAGAATGAGATGAGAAGATAAGGATATAGAATCAACCATTCTTCGACAAAAACCGTTTCATAGGTCATTAAACCCAATCACGTGAAGTTGTTGTGCATCCTTGGTTTACACATTTCTCTCCCCTGATGGTTACGATTTATTAGAATCAGCATAATGATGTGTACATGAAGCATTAACTGAAAGCACTTTATCATTAATCATATCAGCCCATGAAAAGATGTCGATAAACCCAAAATCAATCAACAAGTAGTTTATTCACCCTTCTCCACCTCAAAAATTGCATATGAGGTTGCAATTTTTGATTGAACAAGTGAATAAGAATTCAAAGGTAAGTAGATCCACTTGATGACTGAACGAGCATGGAAAAGGCATGAAGCTTGTTGATGAGAATGGTCATAAACAAGAAGATTCCTCTTCTTCCAAAGATAAAGCACACTGAAGTGTACACCTTTCTTTTCTTTGAGGAACGGGGCCTGAAGTGTTATCTGTAGATGCCATTTTGTTGACATTGAAAAGCGATGCCTGAACTGATGTGAATAGACGTCATTGTCGTTGAAGAACGAGGCTTGAACTATTGTGTTCAAACGTCATCTTTCTCCTTTCTAATTCTCTCAGCTAACTCGTTTCCAACCCCATTATCATTATGTTGGCTGATGCGTGGGATTGCGCCCTCACAAAAGGTTTTACCTCTCAAGGAATCTCGAGAAGCTTACAACCCCCACCATGCAGTGTACCTGATCGTTGTAGTATAGTATAGTGACAAGTACCGGGGGATTGATTGTTCAACTCAGGAATAGTGTCGCTAGGATTAGAAAACCTACTAAACTAGGTCTAGAGGTGAGGGATGATTCTTTTTGTATTTTTATATTTTTATAAAAGCAAGTAAAATCTCAGGTTTTGAAGGAGTGGGCGGAATTAGTTGCTAGCCAACTAACCCAATTTATCTAAAGATGCAATCAAAATAAAAGAAATGAAAACAAAACTATTATACAAATGTGTAGGTGACAATAATGAGGAAAGCTGATGCTTGGGAATCGCACTAGGCTTTACCTCTCGAGGGATCTCGAGAAGCTTACAACCCCCACCAGGCAGTGTACCTGATCGTTGTAGTATAGTATAGTGACAAGTACCGGGGGATTGATCGTTCAACTAAAGAATAGTGTCGCTAGGATTAGAAAACCTAAAAACTAGGTCTAGAGGTGAGGGATGATTCTTTTTGTATTTTTATATTTTTATAAAAGCAATTAAAAATCTCGGGTTTTGGAAGAGTGGGCGGAATTAGTTGCTAATTAACTAACCCAGTAACTAAGATGCAATCAAAATAAAATAACATAAATGAAAATAAAGCTAATTACTAATGTGGTGTGAACAATAATAGGGAAAATTGTGTTTACCGAGGTTTCATTACTCCCTAGATATCTTTTACAGGTTGATAGTTTGTTACAATTGCATGGATGACGGGTTATATTCCTTAATACCATTCGTGGGGTGGCGTACTGATGAGGCAAAAAATGATCCGTTTTTAGGGGGTCATTTAAGCCCGGAATTGAATTTATTTGATCAAATAATGCCCTAAATCGTTCCTTTTGTGATTTTAGGTACTTTGGGAGTGAAATCTGGAAAAGGAAGCAATTCGGACGTTTTTGGAGCATAAAAGTGAAGAAATCGCCAAAGACTTAATTTTCCATGCTAGGAACAGTGTGTGATGGCGTCAAGAGTACTTTCCTGACGGCCTCAAGAGTAAAGATCATGACGACCCAGTACAGAAATGAAGGCATCACGAAGTAGAGCGTCAAGAGTTAAATGCATGACGGCCTGGAAATATGGACAACATGACGGCGTCAGATGTAGATCAAGGCAGTCCGAGGATTATTTTGGCGGCGAGATGACGGCGTCACCCATTTGTTCTTGACGCCGTCAGACTCTATTATCTATATATAGTTTTCTAATTTTCATTCATTAAGAGGAAGAAGTTTGGAGAAACCCTAAGGCCGAACCATATACGAATTTTACAGCTTTTCAAGGGTTTTCAACCCTTGAATACTTACATGTGCTATTGAGATAAGTGTTCTTTTAATTCAATCAATATGTCTATGTGTTGGTTGTCTATATCTTGTTCTTGTCTTAATTCCACCAGGTTAGGCTAGATTTATTTTGTGTTTGCTTAGATCTAATGAAACCTAGATGTTGATTATGTGTTGATTACTTGTTTATGGTTGTATTGGATGAATGATTTCAATGTTAGGCTTAAGAAAACTGGCAGATCTCTAAATGGTAACATGCTTGAACGTCTTAGGAAACATGAACCGATGTGTACTAGGTTTTATTGATTGTATTTAATGCATGAGTAAATTCTAATGATCCCATGTTAGGAGCTTCTTGCATGCTCGACATAGGAGTGAAGTAGGCACTCATAGAATTGGGGAAGTAAGTACGCCACCCCATGAATGGTATTAAGGAATACAATCCATCATCCACGCAACTATAACAAGTAATTAACGTGTAAAAGATATCTAGGGAGTAGTGAAATCTAAGTAAACACATTTCTCCACTTATTGCTCACAACCTTAGTATAATTAGTTTATTTTCATTTTTAGTATTTTATTTTGATTGCATCTTAGTATTGGGTTAGTTGACTAGCAACTAATTCTGCCCAAATCCTTCAAACCTGAGATTTTAATTTGCTTTCTAAAAAATATAAAAAATACAAAAAAGAATCATCCCTCATCTCTAGAACTAGTATTTAGGTTTTCTAATCCTAGCGACACTATTCCTAGCTGAACGATCAATCCCCCGGTACTTGTCACTATACTATACTACAACGATCAGGTACACTGCCTGGTGGGGGTTGTTAGCTTCTCGAGATCCCTCGAGAGGTAAAGCCTGGTGCAATTCCCACGCATCAAGTTTTTGGCGCCGCAGCCCGGGGAATAGTTATTGTCTAGGTTAGAATCTCTTTTTATTAGGTCTACTTGCTAGATTCCGTTCTAGTAAGATTTTATTTTCATTTTTAGGTTCTCTTTAGTCTATCTTATTTCTTTGTGTTTTTGTTCGTAACTTTTCACCACCCGACATCATGGACGATGGGAACATCTTTGAACCCGTCATCCCACCACAACAAAACCCACCACTAGAACCTCTTAGGCCCCGAACCTTAAGAGAGTATTCCCGAGCTAGCCACCAAGGCTACCGAAACACCATTGAGCTCACCGGAGCCAATGTGACCCCCTTGCGATCCGACACCATCCGGTTGGTGCAAAGCGGATGTGCATTCCATGGACTTCGTTCCGAAGATCCAAATCAACATCTTAAGGACTTCCTTAAAATCGTAGATTCCATAGACCTAGGTGTTGAAACTAGAGAGACAACCCGATTACGCCTATTCCAATTCTCTCTACGGGATCAAGCTAGTCAATGGCTTGAGCATTTACCCGCGGGATCCATCACCACATGGGATGATCTCACCAATCGCTTCCTTACTCAATTCTTCCCACCGGGAAAGACTGCAATGCTTAGAAATGACATTTTGATGTTTGAACAACATCAGGGTGAAACTTTCTACGAAGCATGGGCTCGTTTTAAGGATCTCCTCCATAAGGTCCTTCATCATGGTATAAACCTTTGGTTATTAGTTCAGATTTTCTACGACCATGTTGACTATCACACTAAACGTACAATCGATAGGGCGGCGGGAGGTAAACTACGTGATAAGAACGCCGAGGAGTCCTGGGTAATTATTGAGGAGCTTGCCGCCGATAATCAAGAGATGTGGGAGTTTAATCATACGATAAAAGCGGCCATCAATGCAGTCTCAACATCTGGGGGGACCATCGAAATCCCCGATGAACTCCTATGCAGACTCGAGGTAAAAGTAGACTATTTTGAGGAAAGGCAAAGGAGACCTTTGAGTCCTAGACGGGCTACTGTCAATTTTGTCTCGAAACCGACTTCAACACCATTATCAGAGTCACCCTCTAGAGAAAATGTCGAGACTTTTCAAAACTATGCCCCACCTTATTCCCCTCCCGAGGAGCTTAGCCCGGAGTTTGAAGCTAGAATGAGAGAATATATGGCAACTCATTCGGATCGGCTCGCTAGATTCGAGGAAGCAGTTTATAAGCAAAAAGAGGAGATGCAAGAGAAAATGAATGAGATGATGAGTCTATTGGAGGAGTATGCCAACCTGAGAACCCCCGAAAGAATGCTACTAAGGAAAGAAAGCGTCATCCCCACTACCCAATTCGTTAACTCCATCACAATTGTCCACAAGGATGAGGAGAAGGTAGAAACTCCTACTAAACAAACCTTAGAAAAGCCACCAAAATCTCAACCTCTGAGTTACTACCTGAAACATGATATAAACAAAAACACTATAACAAATTGGATAAAGGGTGACGGGCGTAACCAACCTTCCAACCAGAGTTCTGAGAAGGAGGAAAAGGGAAAAGATGAGTATGATACGTTGCCTAGGGGGCCAATATTCGAGAGGCTATTGGTACAAAAAGTGGCTACCAAGCAGATGGCGTGTGGGAACTTTGAGATACCAACTAGCATCGGGGATTTGAAATATCTTAGTGCTTTTGCCGACCAAGGATCGGAAGTAAATCTTATGCCCCTAACTATTTACATCCAACTAACGTCAAAAATGCCAGCACCCACTCGTGTTAGGTTATCCCTCGCTGGACACTCGTACGTATACCCCCTAGGAATCGCAGAAGATGTGTTAGTTAATGTCGCAGGATTCATGTACCCCGTTGATTTTATGATCATCGATGATAAGGGAGATGGATGCATGCCAATAATCCTTGGGGCACCATTCCTCGCCACCGCTAGGGCTATCATTAAATATGAAGGCAGGAAAATTGAGCTTAAATCTAGAAAAAGAAAGATTAGCTTCCCCATGACCCCGCGAAATGGGCATGAGAATGTGAGTTGGAGAAAGCTCAAGAACAACATTGACACGACACCCATTCGTGTTCAGAATAAAATTCTTGCATGGGAGGCAAGAATCAAAAGCTACAAGGAGGCTAAATATGAAAGGAGCAAAAGCAATAAAGTTCATGTCGAGTTCGAACATAATGGACCAGCAGAAAGCCATGTACCATTCGAGGAAGGAAACTTGGTACTCTTAAGACACTTGGAAACAACAATACCACCCGATAAACCAAGTCCTTGGTGGTATGGGCCTTTCACAATTGAGAGCATGAGCCAAGATGGGATGGCTAACCTGAGAAGTAAAGTAGGTGGAGAGGTGATTGCAAGTATTGAAAGATTGAGGCACTACCACCACAATAGTAATGATCACAACTACATGGGGTACATCATCTCACGGGATGAAGTCACGTAGTAACCCATGACCTTGAGTCTAGCTACAAGACTCGTAAATAAAGAAAAGCGCTTCTTGGGAGGCAACCCATGTTTTGTGTGTTTTTATTTGTTTGTTTGTTTGGTTGTTATTTGCTTCCGTATGCATGCTTTATTTTTATTGTTGGTAGATCATGTTTCTAAACTAAATAGTGGAAATACTTTACTTTGTTGTTTAGCCTAGTCTTAACTCCACCTAAAAGTATTTTTGCAAAAGATAAGTGTAAGGGGAAACCCCAAATATGTTTTTAAGAAACAAACCGATCATGATTCTCCACAATATTAAGTGAACATGTATATTCATATTTGTTAGAGTCAAATGCTTGTATCGAGTCATAATGAAGTTTTGCAGGATTTTCCAGGAAGTAGGACCAAGTTTTTCCAGAAATTTTCCAGAAACTTAACATAAGAATTTCTGCAGGTCACTTCTGACGGCGTCATGAGCTTGCTCTTGACGGTGTCACGTGTAAAAATCAGGAAATTTTACCGGTTTTGTTTTTCTAACGGAGTCTTAATGTTTTTGTTTAATTATTAAGTTTTATAATCTCCAGGAAATCTGTAAACTTCATTCCACAAGCATTATATCTTACTTTGTTTTCTAGGATTTAGTAACTTATGTAGATCGCCACCGATTTTATGCGAGGTTGCTTTGTCTGTTTTCTCAGGATTTACAGGTTATGTATGACAAGAAGTTGATTATTTTTCTGGAAGGGAAGCTTTGATTGTTCATTTTCTTGGAGGAAGATCTAACCTGGCTACCTTTTTATCCATACCGAGCGAATCAGGGGAGTATTTGATTTTATTCTTTTTACTTATTTCACTTTTACATTCTTTACTTGAACATTGGGGACAATGTTCATCTTAAGTGTAAGGGGAGGGTAAAATGATGATACCTTACAGATACACTTTCGCTTGAGTTTGTTTGTTTAATAGTAGGTGTGTAATAAAACTATGAGAAATACTTGTTAGTGCAATTTTAGCGCCAAATTTAAAATTTTTTACAACATTTGGGAGTGAAACTTTAGCCATAGCAAGCGTCTCATGGATAGGAGATTGTATGACTAGCACATAACCGTACCATTCAGAAAAATTTTCCACCCAAATATGTGAGGTTCGCCTTTAGATTTGATAGGAAAAGCATTCATTATTAGTGCTTATGAGTGTACCGGTAACATTTAGATTCTAGAACTTGCGTTAGTGATGCATCCCGAGACCGCTAGTGAGACTACATTCGTGTAGTAGGATTTACTACATGATAAGAGGCATTAGGATCACCCTTGTGTTAAACCCGTATCATAATTACTTGACCATTTAAGTCATATTACTTGGCTAGTTAAGTCAGCTAATTTTTCCCACACCCTTAGTGTTGTACTCATTTTTAGTACACGAAACCCCTAGTACACCCCTCCGAGCCTATCTTTTCGTTTCTAACTTTAAGCATTTTACATAAAGGAAGAATTTGTTACACCCCACTTAAATGTACAACCAAATCGCCTTAGCCTTCCGTGTATGCGCTCATTTTTAGTGCATTATTGTTATTTGTTAAACCCTAAGTTAATTATCTAATTGATTACATGGTTGCTAAGTCGAGTCATATCCTTGTACATATTGTTTTGGGACGATTGGGACTCATGGGTAAAGTACTTATTTTATGGAGTAATGGGGAAGAACATCATATATTACCCCCGTATGTGCGTTAATCTTAAAAGTACTCCAACTGTTTTGATTTTCTTAATTCGAGTCATTAGATTAGTTTATTGTAAAGTATGTAAAAATTCAAGTGTAAGGGGAATTTCCATTCCCTATGATGTATTATTTTGGATGGTAGGGTAAGAGTGTAAGCAAAAAAAAAAAATCGAAAAAAAGAAAAGAAAAAAAATAGAAAAAGAGAAGCGAAAAACATACGGACTACCATCCCTTTTCATTCTATGTTCATTTTATGTTTTTGTTATTTTTAGCTTAAGTCGAGCCTAGTCTTGGCTTAGCAACGCCACATTGTACATGTAATTAACCAAGATTGTTAACTCGCCACCAGTAAAGACTGCATATATCCAACAAAACCGTGTATTTCATATCCCTACACCTAACGTTACAACCCTTTAAAAGACCTCTTTGATAGTTTATCCTAGGTGCTTAAGCCATGTGGTGGAGGTTTGATACTTTCCCAAGCCTATGGTAATCTATTTTGCTATGACAGGTAGTGAGAGATATCTTCCGTTTTCATATTGTAATTTATACTTTATTACACCCGAGAGATGTGAGTATCTAAACACTATTTGTGAGGTGCTAGTATATGACCTCCGTGCTTGTCTTTGGTCTTTAGTGGAACGATTATTTGTTGTAATTACTTTTATATTAGTGTTAAATGACCCCTAACTTGTCTTTTGATTAGAATAAAAGCGCATTTGCTTGAGGACAAGCAAATCTCAAGTGTAAGGGTATATGATGAGGCGAAAAATGATCCGATTTTAGGGGGTCATTTAAGCCCGGAGTTGAATTTATTTGATCAAATAATGCCCTAAATCGCTCCTTTTGTGATTTTAGGTACTTTGGGAGTGAAATCTGGAAAAGGAAGCAATTCGGACGTTTTTGGAGCATAAAAGTGAAGAAAACGCCAAAGACTTAATTTTCCATGCTAGGAACAGTGTGTGACGGCGTCAAGAGTACTTTCCTGACGGCGTCAAGAGTAAAGATCATGACGACCCAGTACAGAAATGAAGGCGTCATGAAGTAGAGCGTCAAGAGTTAAATGCGTGACGGCCTGGAAATATGGACAACATGACGACGTCAGATGTAGATCAAGGCAGTCCGAGGATTATTTTGGCGGCGAGATGACGGCGTCACCCATTTGTTCTTGACGCCGTCAGACTCTATTATCTATATATAGTTTTCTAATTTTCATTCATTAAGAGGAAGAAGTTTGGAGAAACCCTAAGGCCGAACCATATACGAATTTTACAGCTTTTCAAGGGTTTTCAACCCTTGAATGCTTACATGTGCTATTGAGATAAGTGTTCTTTTAATTCAATCAATATGTCTATGTGTTGGTTGTCTATATCTTGTTCTTGTCTTAATTCCACCATGTTAGGCTAGATTTATCTTGTGTTTGCTTAGATCTAATGAAACCTAGATGTTGATTATGTGTTGATTACTTGTTTATGGTTGTATTAGATGAATGATTTCAATGTTAGGCTTAAGAAAACTGGCAGATCTCCAAATGGTAACATGCTTGAACGTCTTAGGAAACATGAACCGATGTGTACTAGGTTTTATTGATTGTATTTAATGCATGAGTAAATTCTAATGATCCCATGTTAGGAGCTTCTTGCAGGCTCGACATAGGAGTGAAGTAGGCACTCATAGGATTGGGGAAGTAAGTACGCCACCCCATGAATGGTATTAAGGAATACAATCCGTCATCCACGCAACTATAACAAGTAATTAGCGTGTAAAAGATTTCTAGGGAGTAGTGAAATCTAAGTAAACACATTTTTCCACTTATTGCTCACAACCTTAGTATAATTAGTTTATTTTCATTTTTAGTATTTTATTTTGATTGCATCTTAGTATTGGGTTAGTTGACTAGCAACTAATTCTGCCCAAATCCTTCAAACCCGAGATTTTAATTAGCTTTCTAAAAAATATCAAAAATACAAAAAAGAATCATCCCTCATCTCTAGAACTAGTATTTAGGTTTTCTAATCCTAGCGACGCTATTCCTAGCTGAACGATCAATCCCCCGGTACTTGTCACTATACTATACTACAACGATCAGGTACACTGCCTGGTGGGGGTTGTAAGCTTCTCGAGATCCCTCGAGAGGTAAAGCCTGGTGCAATTCCCACGCATCACGTATGTACTTCCCCAACTCTATAAGCTCTTACTTCACTCCTATGTCGAGCCGTTAAAAGCTCCTAACATGGGATCATTAGAATTCTCTCATGCATTAAATACAACCATAATAACCTAGTACGCATTGGTTCATGTTTCTTAAGACGTTCAAGCATGTCACCATTGGAAGTCTGCCAGTTTTCTTAAGCCTAACATCGAAATCATTCATCCGTAACAACTATAAACAAACAATCAACCCATAATTAACATCTAGGTTTCACTACATCTAAGCAAACACACAAGAGATCTAGCCTAACATGTTAAATTCAAGACAAGCGTAAGATATATTCCAGCAACACATAGACATATTGATTGAATTGGAAGAGTACTTATCTCAAATTGACATGAGAGGTTTCAAAGGGTAAAAACCCTTGAAAGAACAGTAAAATTCGTGCTAGGGTTTCTCCAAAGTTACACCCTACTTGTCCCTCTCTAATGAATGAAAATTGCAAAACTATATATAGATTTTACAGGGTGACGGCGTCAAGAAGGAATGTCTGACGCCGTCAACTCGCCGCCCATAATGAGATCGGATTGCCTAGATCCAGATTTGACGCCGTCATGTGTATTTTAGCTCTGGGCCGTCACCATATCTTGAACCTTGACTGCCAAACGTGACGCCGTCACGTTTTCTCTGGACCGTCACCACTTCCACCTCTTGGTCACATAAGTGAAGTTTCCTACAATTACATGCAATCCTTTCACTCTTCCAACAAAATTACTTATCAAATTCTTACAGGGCATCATCCTATAACCAAGTTGCTTCTTCATTACCCAATTATAATAAGTCCTAGTCATGATGTTTATAGGAGACCTAGGATCGATATAAGCTTTCCATACATGCATATGCCCAATGTTGCATGGTATGTTGATGTTAGAGGGGTCACCTACTTTAATAAGGGGTGAACCAAGGACATATGGTGTCTCGGGATCATCGAATAAATCCTTGTGATATTCCCGTTCTTCCTTGGTGGGCAACTTATCAAAGTACTCTTCTACGTTTTCTACTTCCTCTAACTTTTCTCCCTTATTAACCTCAACTTCCTGAATCTCATCCCTAGTCTCGGTTTCTATTCCAACTTCATCCTTGTCACTTTCTTCTATATCCTTATCTTTTGGCTTAATAGTGACAACATTGACAAAGTGGACGTGTTTGGATGACGAGGGGTCCTTAATTTGCATTCTGCTATTGGCGTCCCTAGTGTCCTTTCTAGGTGTAGTTAGCACTTGGTTGTTGAGGGCTTTCAACAAGTTGTCAATCTTATTGGTCATCTTCGTTTGTTGTTGATTGAATTCGGTTTCAAACTTAGATATGCGAGCTTCTTGAGATGCCATAAACTTAGACATCAACCCTTCAAGATTATTGGTACTACCATAGTTATTAGAAGGATTGTTGTTGAAAGTACGGTTGGAAGGTGGACCGCTTAGTTGGTAATGATTAGGTGGATTGGAAGAATTGTTTTGGTTTTGTTTCCACCTAAGGTTCGGGTGATTTTTCCAAGAAGGGTTGTAGGAATCACCGTAAGGGTTTGGTTCGAGTTTGAAAGTGTACCACTTTTCTCCCGCTTCGTCGGTACACGAGGATGCGTAGTCTGCAAAAGCTGTTCTGGGGAGTTCCACGCAATCACGAGTGTCATGGGGACCACTACATAATTCGCATGAAGAAGTGATTTTGTTCACTTGGCTTGAAGGCTTAGGAGCTTCGTAAGATTTCATGAGAAACTTGGCTTGGTCCTCAAGTTCCATGATCCTACGGTCGGGAGTGCTAGAATTGTTCGAATGCAAAGATATTGCCTTGACCGTTTTATTCAAATCACGGGGATCATTCCAACTTTCGTTGTCATAGAGAGCAAGATCTTCTATGAGTTCCCATGATTCTTCCGCACTTAGATCACGTAGCTTACCACCAGCCGATTGGTCAATGGTTCGCCTTGTGGAGAGATCGATATGGTCATAGAAGATTTGGACTTGGAGCTAAAGATCTATGCCATGATGAGGGACTTTTTGGAGTAAGTCCTTGAAACGAGTCCACGCTTCATATAGAGTTTCACCTTGACGTTGTTGGAACATCAAGATATCATTTCTAAGCTTGGTAGTTCTCCCCGGTGGGAAAAATTGAGCAAGGAAACGAGTGGTGAGATCATCCCATGAGGTGATGGATCCCGCGGGTAAACGTTCAAGCCATTGACTAGCTTGATCACGTAGAGAGAATTGGAATAGGCGTAATCGGGTCGACTCTCTAGTTGTAACATCAAGGTCTATAGAATCTACGATTTTAAGGAAATCCTTGAGATGTTGGTTAGGATCTTCGGAACGAAGTCCGTGGAATGCACATCCGCTTTGCACCAACCGGATGGTGTCGGATCGCAAGGGGGACACATTGGCTCCTTGAGTGAGCTCAATAGTGTTTCGATAGCCTAGGTGACTAGGACGGGAATACTCTCCTAGGGTTCGGGGCCTAAGAGGTTGGTTTGCTAGTGGTGGGTTTTGTGGGTGGTTTTGTTGTGGTGGGTTGATGGGTTCAAAGATGTTACCACCTTCCATGATGTCGGATGGTAAAGGTTACGAACAAAGACACGAAGAAATAAGATAGACTAAAGAAAATCTAAAAATAAAAATAAAATCTTACTAGAAAGGAATCTAGCAAGTAGACCTAATAAAAAGAAATCCTAACCTAGACAATAACTATTCCCCGGGCTGCGGCGCCAAAAACTTGATGCGTGGGAATCGCACCAGGCTTTACCTCTCGAGGGATCTCGTGAAGCTTACAGCCCCCACCAGGCAGTGTACCTGATCGTTGTAGTATAGTATAGAGACAAGTACCGGGGGATTGATCGTTCAACTCAGGAATAGTGTCGCTAGGATTAGAAAACCTAAAAACTAGGTCTAGAGGTGAGGGATGATTCTTTTTGTATTTTTATATTTTTATAAAAGCAATTAAAAATTTTGGGTTTTGGAAGAGTGGGCGGAATTAGTTGCTAATCAAGTAACCCAATAACTAAGATGCAATCAAAATAAAATAACATAAATGAAAATAAAGCTAATTACTAATGTGGTTTGAACAATAATAGGGAAAATTGTGTTTACATAGGTTTCATTACTCCCTAGATATCTTTTACAGGTTGATAGTTTGTTACAATTGCATGGATGACGGGTTATGTTCCTTAATACCATTCGTGGGGTGGCGTACGTAATTCCCTAACTCTATAAGCTCCTACTTCACTCCTATGTCGAGCCGTTAAAAGCTCCTAACATGGGATCATTAGAATTCGCTCATGCATTAAATACAACCATAATAACCTAGTACGCATTGGTTCATGTTTCTTAAGACGTTCAAGCATGTCACCATTGGAAGTCTGCTAGTTTTCTTAAGCCTAACATCGAAATCATTCATCCGTAACAACTATAAACAAACAATCAACCCATAATTAACATCTAGGTTTCACTATATCTAAGCAAACACACAAGAGATCTAGCCTAACATGTTAAATTCAAGACAAGTGTAAGATATATTCAAGCAACATATAGACATATTGATTGAATTGGGAGAGTACTGTCACACCCCCAAAATACCTGAATGGCAGCGGAATGGAATACCTGGGGGTGACTGTCATAGCACCATAGTTACAGTTATATTGAACGACCTAAAGTGTCGTTTAGAAAATACAGCGTTTGATCATTAAAACATTCAGAGTTTACAAAGCTTAGGTCCCAAAAGAGTTTGCCAAAATTGTTAAAATAAGTTCAACAAGATCAAACGTTTCATAAGTGCAGAAAATATGGTGAGACGCGTCGACTCCGCGACTCCATGAAGGTCCAAATGTATGCAACATGAGCTACCTTGATAACCTGAGAAATACATTGCGAAAAACGGTCAACATGAATGTTGGTGAATAATCATAGGTTGATAAGTAAATCGTAAGTACATAAGCCACAAGTAATAAGTAAACCGACACGAATGTCAAAAATGCTACATTGGCTCTTAAGCTCATGACCCCGAAGCTAGACTTTGTAATGCCCCACTAGAGTGTTTACCAGACACTCAATTCGTTAAGACATGAAATGCATTCGTCCCATTTGGAGCAACCCAAACACGAATGGAGGCGTCACCCTCGATAGATCTATCCACTCACTCTCGCTTAGCTATAATTAACGGTCCATGATATATATAAGGGGACTTAACTTGGTAGTAGGCAACTTAAGCAATGTATGGAATTTGATATACTTGGGCATGTACAAAAATAGTTGTGCAATGTAATCTCCCCCGTGGGATTTAAAATCAAATAAGTAATTAAAACGGGGCTATGAGAACTCACCTGGAGTGATAGTACAAAGATGGTACAACGATGGTAAAGTGATCGGGACAATAAGGCGCGAACACTAGCCGCAACCTAAATGAATAATCGTGATCTAATTTAGATCATGCCGTGATGTAATGAATGCACATGCACATGATACCTATACCACTCGTAATTTGGAAATACTAGTTATCGTCATAGTAAAATAGTTTCCATACTTAGGAAAAATAAGTCCATTTAGAGAAGTATATAACTTGTCATATTAACTCGTACGAAAATGTTAGCGTTGTAATCCTCATATCGGAAACCTTAAAATAACGTCGTTAAGTCGTATAAATATTCTCTCGGGTCGTACGTATTCATTTGTTAAGAATATAGTCCTTAGTAACATTTCTAGAAAATATACCATTTAGTACGTACGTTATTATTTTTATTTGCGACTATATATATATATATATATATATAGTTTTGACGATATTAAAACGGGTATAACTCGGTCGTTTTAGGCTCGTTTTCCTTGTTCTTTATGTCCACGGATTCGTTTTTGTGTATACTAGTATATTTTTGATAACTCGGCTCCTCTAGGTTACGTTTAATACCTCTTTTTACCCATTGAAATCTGCCAAACAGCAAGCAGTTTTATAAGAAATAGTTTTCGTCGTTAATTTTGCAAAAATCATATCTCCTTCGTTATAAACTCGTTTTAATCCGTTCTTTCGCCTAAAGTTTCGTTTTTGAAAGTATTTTCTAAATCTTTGGTCAAAAATTAGCCATCAACCACTGATTTTCCCACGAAATTAAAATAGGGACAGTAGGTATATCAAAAGTTTCAAAAACCATTTTCAAGTCTCCAAACTAGTTCCATCCTCCATCAAACCACTTTCAAACACCACAAAACTAATCTAATCCTACCATACACCTTCTTAGGGTGTCATGGGTTCCTAAACATCAAAACCAAGTAGATCTAACAAGGATCTAACCACAAATCACTTCTAGGGTTTGTATGATCAAAAGTTTACAAAAATAAAGTGGTATAAGTTAATGCATGTATGAGATCTTGCAAGAAAACTATATAAACATAGTAATAACTTGTAAAAATTTATGAAATGAGTTTTGTAAACTTACTTTGAGATGTGGTGTGATTAGATGATAAAACCTAACAATCCTTGAGTTTATATCTCAAAACTCTAACAAGGACTACAAAATACACTAAGATCTTGGAAAATAATTTTGTCTTGCTCCTCCTTTCTTCCTTGTGCCGTGAGTGAGTAGAGAGAAAAGAGAGAAATGTGTTTGCTTGCAAAATGAAAAATGAGATAGAAAGGATTTTAGTAAAGTAGATATGTATTATTGTTATTAATATTATATACAAGTTAGTATAGGGTATTAATTAATCTTGAGTGTACAAGTAAAATGTGTAAGAGATTGGAGAGGGGGGGGCGGCAAAGTCAGGGGGGGGGGGGATGAATGTAGGACTTTTGAGGTAATTGTATTATTAAGTGTTATTTTGTAGTTTTAAAATGTACCGGGTACCGGGTTAACTAAAAATAAATTTTAACGGAGTTAACCGGGTCATAACAAAGTTATAAAAATTATAAAAATAGGTTGGGTAAAATTATTGGGTGTTTAGATAATTATAGTTTAATTTCTACGAAAACCGTCGAAATTTTAGTAAACTTAAGTTAATAATTAAAATAAATATCCAAAATACCGGGTAAATTAATATTATAATTTTTATATTATAAAAAAATATATCGGGATAATAGTCGGGTGTGTCGAACATGTTAGACACATTTATAGTTCGCGTATTAGTGTTTATTTAAAATAAACGTACGTAAATCGTTAATTGTACCAAAAGTATAAATTTAATTATCCTACGAGTGGAATAGTATGCAAGTGCCCTAATAATGATATGCTGACTATTTCTAGTCCGTATGAAACGTCCCTGATAATAATGCATGAATTCGCTCCTGAACCAATACGGTTACGCGAATTTGAACACTCGTAAACTAAATTTACGATGACATGAATAATGCACGTGAATAGTGGTATTTCTTCCGGAAATGAATAGTGTCTAGTGAATAGTAAAATTTCTGAACGCTTCTCAGAATATCAAATTGACCTCGAAAATGATGAATAGTAAAACGATGAATAGTAAATGATGAATAGTAACTTGTGAATAGTAAATTGTCGAGGTTTAGAAAAGTGACCGGAAATTACGAGTTGTGACAGTCTTCCCTTCTAACAGGAACTTCGTCCCGAAGTTCAGTTTTGGTTGGTCTCTGGAGTACATTTGGTAAAAAGACGTGGATACTTGAGTTGCATTTGGTCCTCTCGTTCCCAAGTAAATTCGGGTCCTTTTCAAGAATTCCAGCGAACTTTCACGATAGGAATTCGACTTTGCTTCAACCGTTCGACCTCATGGTCCATGCTTTCTACTGGTCCTCTTACCCAGTTTACGTTTGTCTCAAGGTTGGATTCCCTTCCAAATGGGATTATGAGTGACTAATCTGAAGTCATTTCCTGGGATTTGCATAGGAAAAAACATAGTTGTGTAATCCGGCTATTCCTTAACAGGGCTCAAGTCTGACGGCCACTAGGCCTACTCTGTCTGAAATATTACGTGGTCCAGTGTATATCAGGTTCAACTTTCCCAGTTTTCTGAATGATATCATACCTTTCCTAGGCAGAACTTTCAACATGATCTGGCTACCAACTTGAAGTTTTAATGGTTTACAACTTATAGAATTTGTAATTGATTCTCGACTTGTAGGAAATTTCTGGTTATTTCATGAATGCCTACAGGAATAGTGAGTTTGGCTTTTTCCGAGTTCGGTTCGTCAATAGATGATCAGTGCTTCTTCAGGTTTATAATGTAATATGGGTAATATATGTTGCTGAACTCTGTCAGAACTCAAATCTTATACGTCAGTTGGTCGATTCTAAAATGAATCTGAAATGGTCCAATATACTTAAAAGTTCAATCTCTCGTGTTACCAAAATCGTATCATGCCTCTCCAAGGCAAAGCTTTTAACTTAGCTCGTTCTTTCACGTGAATCTAGTTAGTTTGTTGTTCAAGGATACCCAATCCGTATGATGTGCGTCATGTACCAACATAACTCCTACCAGTTTCTCGTTGCTTGTAACCGATTCTTGACTTGTGAAATTTCCTTTGTTGTTCCATGGTTTAGTTCTAGACCAGTGAATTTAACTTTCCGATTTCGGTCTGTAAATGGGTAATTGGTACTTCGACCATAAAGTGCCTCAATTGATGTAGTCTCTATGCTCGCGCGATAACTATGGTTGTAAAAGAATCTAATTTATGGTAAATGATTAGTCCAACCATTTCTAGAGTCAATCACTCATACTCTGAGTATAACTTTCCTATGTTTGAATCGTTCTCTCGTTATGACCATCGATCTGAGGATGATAGGCGGTGTTCACATCTTAATGAGGTTCCAAAGGAAATCTTAGAATGATTGTTAGAAGTCTGAGGTGATTCGATCACCTTCATCAGGAACAATTGAAACGGTACAATAAATCTTGTGACTAATTCCACAACGTTACGTCTTCCGAATTCGGCGTTACTCAAAGAAGATAGAATACGGTTAACAACATTTGATTCTTTGGGTTTTGGTCTAATAGATTGCTAAGACATGTGTCATTCTTTGCCTACTGTGCTTGGTCTCCATTACTGACGTTTGTAATCGTTCTATGGTGTTCCTCCTAGTTTCCTTCATCACATATTCCAATATTCCTTATTGTCAAATCACAAAGCCCTAAATGCATAAGCGACGTAGCATGGTGATTGGTTTTCAAAATTTATCTCGCGATGTTTGAGTTTTTGGTCGAAATCTTTTTCTGAATAAACGAATTTAGAAAAATGGAGCAAATGGTTTACTAAATAATATCTTTCTTGATGATTTAAAATTCAATAGTTAGAAAAGGTGATTCGGTTTTCAAATAGGTTGTGAATAGGACTGTTTACCAAAGTTTGATGTTTATAATTTCCCATTGTACAATGGTTTAGCTAAATATTGATTAAAAGGATCGTATTTGTTCAAAATAGGCAATTCAAAAATTATTTTCTACGAGATATGTGATTTGTATAAACACAAATTTTAAATAAACTTTACTTAAAAGTCAAAATACTAACAAGGATAAAATGGTAGGCTAGGAAATGCTCGCATAAATGCATAGATGTCTAACGTTCGGTTTCTGATATTGGACAGTACCTATTGGTGGTTATCTGGCAAAACTACAAGCCTAGGTATTCAACCAACTTAAGTCTTGAGATGGTTTATCGTTGAAATTGCCATCATGATGGCAATATGAGGGTTTTAGTTGATACTCTGTCGATGAATTACCGTATTGTCTTCACATGTAGCTGGGGAGATATTCTTAAGTCTGATGCCTATCTCGATGTATAGGTGAGGTTATCCAGAAGTTCTAGAGAACATAATGCTTTAGGGGAATCTATATCGATATCCATAATTCGAATCAATCATTCTTGTCGTAACTCACTGCAGGGAAGTTTGCGTATGGATGAGACCATGTTAACTCAAAACACTTTACAGTATCGGTAAGGAGGCTTGGTTTATTCCCATGGTGTTGCTTAGCGTACCTTCACAATGTGTTTGATCCTGTAGCTCAGTCTAGCTAGTACCTTTGAATAATAAATTGGACAACTAGGTCAGAGATGGTGGGTCGGATGGTCCAGTGGCATTTTAGAATTTGTTGTTGAGTTATAAATTGTCTTGGTGTATACTTCTAGTCTAGGTTTGTAGTTTCGTAACCCTTTTATTGTTTTTCTTGTATCGAGGAATCCTCCTAGTACTTAATATGGGAAGTCTCTCCTAAAGAAGTCAATGGAAAGTCCAACTTAATGACTAAGTGTGTGACAGGTGGGGTAAGTATCCAGGGAGAGTTTGTCAGAAAGAGACATTTATAAAAGAGTTTATTTGTTTAAAACGCTTTTGGATGAAGATTGTTATTAACAATACTTTATAAAGTAACTATTTCCTTCTTGGCATAATCCTTCCTGAAGTATACATAGGTGATCAGGCTATGTATAGTTGAGGACTAATGATGCGATGCTTGATTTAGTCAAAATAATATTATTTTCCTCAAAAGCTTTAGATGGTGTTCAACGCATTGTTATTAAAAATGGTATACTAATTATTTCCTTCCAAAGTAATATAAAAATTGTTTTCGCGTAATAATAGTAAATATTTGGTGTAATATTGGATAATCAGTTTATAGTACGGTAACAAAACGACTTATTTTAGAAATTCGGTAAAAACAATTTCCCCATAAGGTAGTAAAATAGTTTGAAATAAAACTCGTTGAATGGTTTGTTGGATACATGGGTAAATACTATGAATTGGTAATAATCTACTAATCCGTCAATTACGAAATCGGTCAAATCCTTAATAAGACAATGGTATAATGTTGCTAAACGATTGAAAATTGCGCCATTGCAATAGAAATGAAATAAACAAAGGCTACAGTTATCACAGAGGTAACAAAAGATAGTCATTACATTAGATAGGAAAGTGCTTAATATAACTAGGTTACATCAACGTACTTATGGAAAGTACCAAAAGAAAGTACAACCCTAGAGGGCTCAAACTATGGTTCACATAACTAAAACATAAACTTCTTCTTCCAATTCTGGCTTCCCAACTCTGGGCATTCACTCCTGAAGTGTCCCACTACTCCACACTCGCGGCAGGTTACCGAGAGTTTCTGATGCTTTGCGAGGGTGGGAGCCTTGCAATCCTTGGTTTCATGTCCAAGCTTTTGGCAGTTCTTACATTGAGAGGGGCAAGATCCTTTGTGATGAAACTGACACTTGTTGCACTCGGGTAATTTACCTACATATCCTTTCTTTTGGCTTGACCCAGCAGTAAAGGTCTCTACCACTTGTTGTATCTTAAATGGTCGTTGAGTAGCATTAGCATCCTGATTACCGACCTCTTTTCTCTTGTTGTTATTATTGTCTCCCGATGTCTTGTCGCGAACTATGAGTTCCTTTGTTTCGATTGCCATCTGGATAGCTTCAGACATGGTATTGGGTTCACATGCGATGACCATCCTACGAATTTCAGGAGGAAGTCCTCCGACGTACCTTTCAAGTTTCTGGCTTTCTGATTCATCCATTGCAGAGCCTAGTCGGGCGAAATCATAAAAAGAAGCAGTATACTTAACAACATCATCTCCTTCCATGGTAAGGTTTAGTGTTTCTTGTTCAATTGCTTGTAATTCGCTTTTCACACAGAACTTCAAACTCATCATCCTTTTTAGTTTCTCCCAAGAGTGTGAGTAAGCAGCATCAACTCCTACTACCTGGACATACTTAGTCCACCATTTCTGGGCATGCTTCTGAAAAGTGCAAGTGGCGAACTTAACTTTGTCTTCCTTACGGCAGTCACCACTTTGAAAGATTGTTTCTAATTCTTCGAACCATTTGAGAAATTCTTTTGTGTCTACATTTCCGCTAAAGAAGGAGGGATTACAACCCATAAATTCCACGTGAGTAAGTTCCTTGGTGAGGGTGGTAGTTGCGTTCCTGGCAATGAATTGTCCAACAGCGGCTTGCGTCATGCTTGGAGTGGTTTGCTTAAATCTATTTCCATCAAATCATGAGAGTCCATGAGAATCTATAGGTAATAAAAATCATCATATTCATAACACATGAATATAATACATGAAGGTTTCGGTCTATATGGGCCAATATCATAGATAGCACAACCATTCCCCTATAGTAGAGTCAATACTTGGTGATTCCGTTTGTACATCAATCAAAATACTACAAGTTTCTTTGAATTATGCCACACCTCCCGTGGCTAGGATATTAGTAAAAGCTGGTAAAGATATAAGTCTAGTCTAGGGATTTCCTGTAGTCCCTCTAAGTGGAATCAGGTTTATGGCATCATAAGGTCGAGATAGTCCTGAAGTAGTGTCTGAAGTTGTGCATCGATCAAGTTCTAGATAGTGTAGATTCTAAGCCATTCTTGAGGAACCTG
This sequence comes from Artemisia argyi, assembly GCA_030686995.1. Classification (NCBI taxonomy): domain Eukaryota; kingdom Viridiplantae; phylum Streptophyta; class Magnoliopsida; order Asterales; family Asteraceae; genus Artemisia; species Artemisia argyi. The sequence continues at coordinate 51,803,526 of CM060676.1, forward strand.
CAGATGTTCCTGTTGAGTCCGTAATTCTTGGTATTATCCACAAGGTGTTATCTAATTCGTGGCAAGTGGAAATGTAAAAGGGAAATGACAATGGTGGTATTCTAAAGGATAAGAATAACATTGATGACGATGAAATCCCAGTGATGAGTTAGGAGATAATGGTGATAATAGTGAATGGAATACCACCCTCTTTCGCGCTATCTCGCGACATCTAAGAGGTAAAGTTAAAGTACGCACTATGGGACGACCAATAGTGAAATAAGTAACCAACGGTGGTGGTAGTACCTGAGTAGTAAGCGTCCTACTAGTGGAGGAAAGAAAACATACCATCTCCCTTGTAATAAGCATCCTAATAAGTCCATTAAGTCTGAATACTCTACCAAACGGCATTCTATGTATAGGCTGATTGAGAACTTTGCTCTTATAACAATTCCATATTGTTAATGGTGGTGTAAGTACAGCTGGTGGTATAATGGTAGTGGAAGATGACAATGCATCTTTAATGTCGAAATCCGATAAAAGGATAATAGGGTGAGTATCTGAAGACATGTCACTAGTGAACCAGGTCAATATAATCATATATATATATATATATATATATATATATATATATATATATATATATATATATATATATATATATATATATATATATATATATATATATATATATATATATATATATATATATATGAGTATGGGTATAAATAACTCGTACAGTGTGTGCGTAAAGCAACATGTATAGTGAATATGCACCTATGATGAAATGATGAGATGCTATGATGATGTGGTTATAGTCTAGGGTCCATGATACATCCTAGTTCGCTATAACCTTAGCTCTGATGCCAATCTGTCACACCCCCAAAATACCTGAATGGCAGCGGAATGGAATACCTGGGGGTGACTGTCATAGCACCATAGTTACAGTTATATTGAACGACCTAAAGTGTCGTTTAGAAAATACAGCGTTTGATCATTAAAACATTCAGAGTTTACAAAGCTTAGGTCCCAAAAGAGTTTGCCAAAATTGTTAAAATAAGTTCAACAAGATCAAACGTTTCATAAGTGCAGAAAATATGGTGAGACGCGTCGACTCCGCGACTCCATGAAGGTCCAAATGTATGCAACATGAGCTATCTTGATAACCTGAGAAATACATTGCGAAAAATGGTCAACACGAATGTTGGTGAATAATCATAGGTTGATAAGTAAATCGTAAGTACATAAGCCACAAGTAATAAGTAAACCGACACGAATGTCAAAAATGCTACATTGGCTCTTAAGCTCATGACCCCGAAGCTAGACTTTGTAATGCCCCACCAGAGTGTTTACCAGACACTCAATTCGTTAAGACATGAAATGCATTCGTCCCATTTGGAGCAACCCAAACACGAATGGAGGCGTCACCCTCGATAGATCTATCCACTCACTCTCGCTTAGCTATAATTAACGGTCCATGATATATATAAGGGGACTTAACTTGGTAGTAGGCAACTTAAGCAATGTATGGAATTTGATATACTTGGGCATGTACAAAAATAGTTGTGCAATGTAATCTCCCCCGTGGGATTTAAAATCAAATAAGTAATTAAAACGGGGCTATGAGAACTCACCTGGAGTGATAGTACAAAGATGGTACAACGATGGTAAAGTGATCGGGACAATAAGGCGCGAACACTAGCCGCAACCTAAATGAATAATCGTGATCTAATTTAGATCATGCCGTGATGTAATGAATGTACATGCACATGATACCTATACCACTCGTAATTTGGAAATACTAGTTATCGTCATAGTAAAATAGTTTCCATACTTAGGAAAAATAAGTCCATTTAGAGAAGTATATAACTTGTCATATTAACTCGTACGAAAATGTTAGCGTTGTAATCCTCATATCGGAAACCTTAAAATAACGTCGTTAAGTCGTATAAATATTCTCTCGGGTCGTACGTATTCATTTGTTAAGAATATAGTCCTTAGTAACATTTCTAGAAAATATACCATTTAGTACGTACGTTATTATTTTTATTTGCGACTATATATATATATATATATATATATATATATATATATATATATATATATATATATATATATATATATATATATATATATATAGTTTTGATGATATTAAAACGGGTATAACTCGGTCGTTTTAGGCTCGTTTTCCTTGTTCTTTATGTCCACAGATTCGTTTTTGTGTATACTAGTATATTTTTGATAACTCGGCTCCTCTAGGTTACGTTTAATACCTCTTTTTACCCATTGAAATCTGCCAAACAGCAAGCAGTTTTATAAGAAATAGTTTTCGTCGTTAATTTTGCAAAAATCATATCTCCTTCGTTATAAACTCGTTTTAATCCGTTCTTTCGCCTAAAGTTTCGTTTTTGAAAGTATTTTCTAAATCTTTGGTCAAAAATTAGCCATCAACCACTGATTTTCCCACGAAATTAAAATAGGGACAGTAGGTATATCAAAAGTTTCAAAAACCATTTTCAAGTCTCCAAACTAGTTCCATCCTCCATCAAACCACTTTCAAACACCACAAAACTAATCTAATCCTACCATACACCTTCTTAGGGTGTCATGGGTTCCTAAACATCAAAACCAAGTAGATCTAACAAGGATCTAACCACAAATCACTTCTAGGGTTTGTATGATCAAAAGTTTACAAAAATAAAGTGGTATAAGTTAATGCATGTATGAGATCTTGCAAGAAAACTATATAAACATAGTAATAACTTGTAAAAATTTATGAAATGAGTTTTGTAAACTTACTTTGAGATGTGGTGTGATTAGATGATAAAACCTAACAATCCTTGAGTTTATATCTCAAAACTCTAACAAGGACTACAAAATACACTAAGATCTTGGAAAATAATTTTGTCTTGCTCCTCCTTTCTTCCTTGTGCCGTGAGTGAGTAGAGAGAAAAGAGAGAAATGTGTTTGCTTGCAAAATGAAAAATGAGATAGAAAGGATTTTAGTAAAGTAGATATGTATTATTGTTATTAATATTATATACAAGTTAGTATAGGGTATTAATTAATCTTGAGTGTACAAGTAAAATGTGTAAGAGATTGGAGAGGGGGGGGCGGCAAAGTCAGGGGGGGGGGGGGATGAATGTAGGACTTTTGAGGTAATTGTATTATTAAGTGTTATTTTGTAGTTTTAAAATGTACCGGGTACCGGGTTAACTAAAAATAAATTTTAACGGAGTTAACCGGGTCATAACAAAGTTATAAAAATTATAAAAATAGGTTGGGTAAAATTATTGGGTGTTTAGATAATTATAGTTTAATTTCTACGAAAACCGTCGAAATTTTAGTAAACTTAAGTTAATAATTAAAATAAATATCCAAAATACAGGGTAAATTAATATTATAATTTTTATATTATAAAAAAATATATCGGGATAATAGTCGGGTGTGTCGAACATGTTAGACACATTTATAGTTCGCGTATTAGTGTTTATTTAAAATAAACGTACGTAAATCGTTAATTGTACCAAAAGTATAAATTTAATTATCCTACGAGTGGAATAGTATGCAAGTGCCCTAATAATGATATGCTGACTATTTCTAATCTGTATGAAACGTCCCTGATAATAATGCATGAATTCGCTCCTGAACCAATACAGTTACGCGAATTTGAACACTCGTAAACTAAATTTACGATGACATGAATAATGCACGTGAATAGTGGTATTTCTTCCGGAAATGAATAGTGTCTAGTGAATAGTAAAATTTCTGAACGCTTCTCAGAATATCAAATTGACCTCGAAAATGATGAATAGTAAAACGATGAATAGTAAATGATGAATAGTAACTTGTGAATAGTAAATTGTCGAGGTTTAGAAAAGTGACCGGAAATTACGAGTTGTGACAAGTACTTATCTCAAATTGACATGAAAGGTTTCAAAGGGTAAAAACCCTTGAAAGAACAGTAAAATTCATGATAGGGTTTCTTCAAAGTTACACCCTACTTGTCCCTCTCTAATGAATGAAAATTGCAAAACTATATATAGATTTCACAGGGTGATGGCGTCAAGAAGGAATTTCTGACGCCGTCAACTTGCCGCCCATAATGAGATCGGATTGCCAAGATCCAGATTTGACGCCGTCATGTGTATTTTAGCTCTGGGTCGTCACCATGTCTTGAACCTTGACGGCCAAACGTGATGCCGTCACGTTTTCTCTGGACCGTCACCACTTCCACCTCTTGTTTTACTCTTGACGCCGTCACATGAAGACTCTTGACTCCGTCAGGTACTGTTCCCAGCAAGGAAAATTAAGACTTTGCCGTTTTCTTTTTATGCTCCAAAAACGTCCAAAATGCTTCTTTTTCCAGAATTCACTCCAAAAGTACCTAAAATGACAAAAGGAACGATTTAGGGCAATATTTGATCAAATAGATTCAAATCTGGGCTTAAATGACCCCCTAAAAATGGTTCATTTTTCGCCTCATCAAAAGCTGTGTTTACTTAGATTTCATTACTCCCTAGATATCTTTTACAGGTTAATTACTTGTTACAATTGCATGGATGACGGGTCATATTCCTTAATACTAGTCGTAGGGCCGTGTACAATATTCCCTAACTCTATAGGATCCTACTTCACTCCTATGTCGAGCCGTTAGAAGCTCCTAACATGGGATCATTAGAATTTTCCTACGCATTAAATACAACTAAATATCGTAGTACACCTCCGATCATGTTTCTTAAGACGTTCAAGCAAGTTACCAATGGAAGTCTGCCAGTTTTCTTAAGCCTAACATCGAATACAATCATCAATAACAATTATAAACAAGCAATCAACCCATAATCAACATCTAGGTTTCATTATATCTAAGCAAACACAAAGAAATCTAGCCTAGCGTGTTAAATAAAATACAAGCGTAAGATATAATCAAACAACACATAGACATATTGAATGATTTGAAGGAATACTTATCTTTAATTGAACATGAAAGATTCAAGGGGTTGGAACCCTTGAAAATATGACAAAATTCGGCCTAGGGTTTTTCCCTCAAAAGTTGCACACAATGAATGAAATTTAGAAAACTATATATAGATTTTACAGGGTGACGGCGTCATGTGTTAAGTTGTGCCAAAATGATATCGTATTGCCTAGATCTATTTGTGACGCCGTCATGTAGGATTTTCTTCTGGGCCGTCACTAATACTTGGACCTTGACGGCCTTGGGTGACGCCGTCATCTTCTATGCATAAAAACTCTATGGATCATCACGTGTATTTTCCACTTCCACCTCTTTTGTAGCTCTTGACGCCGTCATGTAGAAGATCTTGACGCCGTCAGGTACTGTTCCCAGCAAAGAAAATTGAGACTTTGCCGTTTTCTTCACTTTTATGCTCCAAAAACGTCCAAAATGCTTCTTTTTCCAGATTTCTCTCCAAAAGTACCTAAAATGACAAATGGAACGATTTAGGGCAATATTTGGTCAAATAAACACGAATTCGGGCTTAAATGACCCCTTAAAAGTGGTAGTACACTTTTCGCCTCATCATTGGCTCTTTGTCGTGACTACTGATGGAGAAAACCCAATATGACGAACTTGAGACTGAAGTAAAATAACCCGAATGATAATGCTCAAATTATAAATATTCCTAGATGCGTTATTTATGTTTTTATATGAATATATTTATGAGTTATATGAACTTTTGATACTTAATATACTATATTTGATATTTTAGGGTTTCGTGGAAGAAATGGAAGAAAACATGAAGATATGAAGCTTAAACGAAGAAATAAACTCAAGTTAATAATCTCCCGATACCTGTCCACAATTTTGGCTATAAGTTGAGCATACGGACTCCGTTTTACCTCCCGTTCGCGGCCACAGAAAGCTAAGAGAATTATATACAACTTTCATTCTTGTGCCAATAGCTTAAAAAGAACACAAGTACGCCGTACTTGCACTTAAATACGGCCCACTTTTCACTAGTGGGAAACTCATTTGAAGACCATAAGTACGGCGGTTTTGGAAAGTAAGTGTGTCGTTCTTCGACTCTGATCAGCTAAAATACATTAAATAAGCCTCCTAAATCGATCATTTACCTTCCTACTTGTTCCCCAAGTATTCCTAAGCCTATATAAACCTCAAAAATGCAGAGAACTCGACCTGGAACATATACTATCAAAAATACAACTTATAGGGAGAAGAGAACTAGGTGAGGGTCTTAGAATCTAATGATCCAAACACTCCTCAACCTCAACAGCATCACCATCATATCACAGGAAAGCTTTCTGAGTTTTTGTCGTACTTTTGATGTTTAATTTTCATTTATTTTGGACATGTGAAACATGATATTGTATTTGGATGATTTGCTATGACTTGTGAATATAAATGCTTATAAATTCGATGTTACATTTGCTTGGAGCTTGTTTATACTTTGATTGATTATTGTAACTATCATATGTCGAAAGGATTAGTTGTTATGATTATATTTTGGAACATCTGTCTATAATGGTCCAATATCATGCTTGTAGAATTTGTGTGATAAATTGATAAACAAACCAAGTGGAATGATGTTTAAGACCCTTCCTTATGTAGAAATGCCGGCTTGGGAGGAATTCATATGTATGCATATTCGATATAAACCATTCAAAATGCGCTCGTGATGATGTAGTCTATAGGTCGAAAGGATTCTATATCATTGTTGGTAGATATGTTTGTTACGATTAATACACCAATAATTGTAACTTGCATGATTTTGTTTATATAAGTCTTGCTTTATCTTTATCTATCATGTTATGTGATCATACCTTGTTTGTTACTTTGCCTTGCTTACACACGTTTAGGCCGTTTGATATGTGACAATCATTTGGCTTTGTTACTTGATAAACATTCTGTGAATTGCTACAAATCTCTTGGGACGACCTGGTCTTACCTATAAAACCTTTACTATAAACGAGGGTTATACTTTACCCATGTGTTTTGTGAATTAAGTAATCGGTAAAACTAGTATTATAAATTTAAAGCTTTCGAAACACATCGAAGTTTTTGTCGCCGCTGCCGGGGATTTGTTTTAGTTGTTTGCAGATTGTTTGCTAGTCTTGTGCATCATTCGTGTGTTTGAAATCTCTTAAAATCCGTCTTCTGTTACTGTAGGTACGCCGCACTCCAATTGAAGTGCGCCGCACTTCCCCTGTTCTCTTTTGCTAATTTGCAGATAAATCTTTTAAGTATGCCGGTTCTAACATCAAGGCCGACGTACTTATGTCCTGTGATCAAAAGGTACTCTTAGCTGATTAATTTCATTGGTAACAAAAACCTCAAAATGCTAGACTCAGGTATGTAATCATTTGGAATCATGTTTTACTTGATTATACACCTTGTGAATATGTGAATATTTAGTGTGTCATTCGAAATGAAAAAAACCAAAAAGATTTTTATCTCCAAATTATTTTTTATATATTTTTATTATTTGTTTATTTTGTTTATGGCTTGTTCCTGTTTATATAAATAATTCATGCTTTTGTTTGTTTGTTAGTTTTTATTTTATTTTTTTTCCTTGCATTGCATCTTTGAAAATAAATAAATAAAAATATAAAATGAAAATTTGCAGTAATTACGCCGCACTTCTATTGGAGTGTGCCGCACCTTTCACCTGCATATATATATATAAAGAAATCCAGTTTCGTATAAAAATAAAACCAGATGCATTCCTTTTATTTTTATGTTTTGTGAATACATGTTATGTGTTTTCATCTTTGTTTGCTTCTCAACGTGCATATTTTTTTATTTGCATCTTCAATAATAATTCATAATAATAATAAAAAAATTTAGCTTGTTTGTGATTTCATTTGCATTCTATTCAGTTATTATTTTTTTAGTCTTATGTGTTTGCATTGTCATGTTTTAGTTTGTTTTGTCAGTTTTCTGCATTTTATAAAAAGTGAACAAAATTCTCATACTGATGTACGACCCTTGTACGCCAGACTTTTGGTCCTGAGAAATAAATAATATTTTTCATGTCTTTATCATTATAGTTTTCTTTCATGTTTTTCTATTTAATTAGATTGTTTGTTTGTGTTTGTATGTTGAGTGTTTGCATTTGAGTCACGTATATATGATTAAAAAAAATTATAAAATTAAATTTAATAAAAAAAATGTTTCTTGTTTTTCCTTTTTAGTTTTTGTGTGCTTGTCTGACTATGTGTGTTTGCGTGATTGATTGTTTTTCTTGTGTGTTTAAATAAAAATTTGAAAATCTAAAAATATGTTATGTCATGATAAAACCGCCGCACATGTGTTGGTGTGCGGCGCACTTTTGTCAACATTTGTCGTGACCCTAGTTTGAATATTTGAAATAATAAAAAAAAAATAGGCTTGATGTACGCCGCACTTTATTTTAAGTGCGACGCACTTTTTGGTCTGCAAAAATATTTTAGTTAAAATATATTTTCTTTGATAGTTTGGGAACTATGCTATATTGAAACAATATATTAAATGAATCTATGCCCAATACTTTCATTTTTTTTAGTTCGCATAAAGAAATATTAATAAACCCAAAAATATTTTTTTTTTTCATACTAGATTTTATGTGTTATTTATTTTCTAATGATTAGTTAATAAGTGTTAGCTTTTTATTTGTTTTGTGTGTTTGGTTGGTATGTTTGTTTGCTTCTCGTTTGTAATCAATTAAACCAGAAAATAGAATTTGGCTGGAAGAGCACCGCTCTTAATCTCTAGTACAGCGTACTTTTGTCATCAGACTACAAAAATAATATTTTTAACCAAAATGTTTATTATATGTTTTCGTAGCTTAATATTATTTGCATGTTTGATTTGTGTTTGTTTTAAAATTTAAAAATCCAAAAAGATTTTCTTTTCGCCTTTATTTTTTCTTTCGTATGTATTGTGAATCCTTGAATAATACTTATTATATTTTCCTTATTATATTATTTTTCATTTCGTAGTGTTTTGAGTATGCTTGTTTTTAGTAAATTGTAAATAAATAAAATTTTAAAAAAGAGGAAAAATCAAAAAATATGTTTTTGAACTTTGTGGGTGTGTTCGCTGTAAACCCTCACAAGACTATAACTAGTCCACTTGGGACACCGAGGGGTTTAAAGACTTGTTACATATGCTAAATGCAATTGTGGTTCCTACGAAAGTGCGTTTGTATTATTTTATGTTTTTTTCGTAGTTTTGTTTATTTTGCAGGTTTAGTAAATAAAAGGAGATTGGTTGGATGGTATCTTATACTTGGGGAGCTGATATATATGGATCGGTATATTATATATGGTTGAAGTTCACATGCCGATGCGTGGGAATTGCACCAGGCTTTACCTCTCGAGGGATCTCGAGAAGCTTACAACCCCCACCAGGCAGTGTACCTGATCGTTGTAGTATAGTATAGTGACAAGTACCGGGGGATTGATCGTTCAACTCAAGAATAGTGTCGCTAGGATTAGAAAACCTAAGAACTAGGTCTAGAGGTGAGAGATGATTCTTTTTGTATTTTTTATATTTTATAAAAGCAAATAAAAATCTCGGTTTTTAGAAGAGTGGGCGGAATTAGTTGCTAGTCAACTAACCCAATTACTATGATGCAATCAAAATAAAATAACAAAAATGAAAATAAAGCTAATTAAACTAGTGGTGTGAACAATATATGAGAGAATTGTGTTTACTTAGATTTCACTACTCCCTAGATATCTTTTACAGGTTAATTACTTGTTACAGTTGCGTGGATGACGGGTTATATTCCTTAATACCAATCATGGGGTGGCGTACTTACTTCCCTAATTCTATAAGCTCCTACTTCACTCCTATGTCGAGCCTGCAAGAAGCTCCTAACATGGGATCACTAGAATTCACTCATGCATTGAATATAACCATAAAAACCTAGTACACATCGGTTCATGTTTCTTAAGACATTCAAGCAAGTTACACAATGGAGATCTGCCAGTTTTCTTAAGCCTAACATTGAAATCATTCATCCATTATAACTATAAACAAGCAATCAACCTATAATCAACATCTAGGTTTCATTACATCTAAGCAAACACACAAAAGATCTAGCCTAGCATGTTAAAATCAAGACAAGCGTAAGATATATTCAAACAACACATAGACATATTGAATGAATTGAAAGGATACTTATCTCAATTGAACATGAAGGGTTTCAAGGGGTGAAAACCCTTGAAAATACTGTTACAAACGAGCTAGGGTTTATTAGGTTCGACCCTAAAATTCTCCACACAAGTTCCTCCTTTATGAATGAAAATTAGAAAAGTATATATAGATTTCATGAGGTGACGGCGTCAAGAGGAAAATTCTGATGCCGTCATCTCGCCGCCAAAAATCTTCTCGGATTGCCTATATCCAGATCTGACGCCGTCATGTGTATTTCTGCTCTTGGCCGTCACCACTTTTACTCTTGACGCCCTTGTGCTGACGCCTTCACGTTTTCTCTGGGCCGTCACAATCGATTTCTTTTAGATCTTGTTGGGATCATACTTTTGTATTTAGTCAAGTCTCGGTCATTGCCTTTTGTAATAGGTTGCTTTAATATTTATTTCATTTAGTTTCATGTTACAAGGCTTATGTGTTAAAGCCCTATGGGCCTTAAAGCCCACGAATTAAAGGATAAGGGAGGAAGGGAGTGTTGCCCTAACTCCTCCCTTATAAATAGTAAGCTTATGTAAACATTTAGTTTGTTGGTTATTTGATTATATTAAGGAAACTCTTGCACTTTCACTTTTCATATTGTCTCATAATCAACCATCTCTCATTCTCGTCTTACTTCTTTCATTATCATACTTGTGTTTACATAAATGGTGACCTAACAAGTGGTATCATTCGCCTACTAGAGTTTGAAGTGTGTTTCTTTGATTTATTGTGGGGATTTGGTGCTTATTTTTCATCTTTTTGCATTTTTCTTTGTTTCTTTCACTCAAATCTTGAAGCTTAGACAAGTTTCAAGGTTGATATGGTTTGTGCACGCATAACAGTGTACAACCCGAACTTGTAAAGAAAGGACCCTGAGGTACGCATCAGTGCCTCAATCCTAATATAAGGAGCGAAGGCTTCTTACTTTTGAGTAGAATTAATCAAACATTTATGATTTTTCATAATTCTGCTCAAAAGGACAAGTATTTCACCTCAATAAGACCTAATCACTTGTTGAGGGGGAGCACTTGTCAAAACTAAATACTTTGCTCAAAATCAAAAGTTCTTGGTGAATCTCCCCGTAAGACTCAAAAGGCATATTTTAATCTAAAAGATTGTCAAAAACATCATTTTATATGCTATTTTTGAGGGGGAGAAAATGAAAAAGTGATTAAAATATACGAAGTCAAAGCTTAAAAGTTGTATCATGTGTGAGCTAGACTCAGTATTGACCCAGGAATTGATGAGATAATAAATGTTAGTAATATCGAAAAGACTTATCCTCGACGGGTAATAACATCAAGTTAGTTACTAGAGCTAGTTGTCACCTAAAAGCTGACAATGTATCTCTTTATCTAACCACGTAAGCGTGTCTCGAAAAGGATATGTCTTAGTAGAAATGTACCGTCTCGAGAAACTTTCTGTGGACTTGACCAGGCCGGGTAATAACTTCAAGCTAGTCTAACTAGTGATGTAAGCGTGTCTCGAATCGGTCTTGTTCACGGAAAGTGGATCAATTCAAAAGTGCTTGCTCCTCCCGCATGTGCAAATTTATTAAACACTTATGAGCACATGTGCAGGGGGAGCCCTTCAAAAGTGTACACAAAACTCTCAATGTGTTAACCAAAAATATTTGATTATCACAAACACTTTGAGAGATTTTCAATCAAAGGTTTCTTGGCTACTGTCGGAGTTATAAGGTGATTAAGATAGGAATATCCGTCCTATGATCCGCCAGAGCCGGAGGGATCTACCCAAGGACATCTCCCATAGTTAGAATTAGAAGTCCTCAGGTATGATACGAAATAAAAGGAGAAAAGAATGAAAGGGAAAGAAGGAGTTGAAGAATTAAAAAGAAAAGCTATGAAAAGGGTGAAAAGAAATAGCCCTCCATATGTTCAACCTTAGGGCAGACACCGGGTTCAATACGTATGCTACTGGCTGTTGCTAATGACAGCACCGGTATTGAAGATCAAGTCGTCATGGACCCAGTGACGCAATGCACTAAACCTTCTTAACCACTCAAGTTCTCTTAAAAGAACTTGTTTCATTCTCACAGGGAACCAGCATAATCTATCGACCTATCTCTTAGAGACGGTTGATATTGAAGCAGGAGACCCCTCCCTACTCTCCGCATAGGAAACCTAGGAGTGCACTTATAGAGTCTAGAGCCTTGAGATACATCAAAGATCTCTTAGGAACACTTAGTATTTCTACAACTGGTGTTCTACATCAATGGGCATCAGTTGTAAGCTATCGAGTCCTTCGCAGATCTTAGCAATCTGCCGAGAACGTTTATGAGAGGATTACGTAAGTATTTCTCAATGATTGAACGGAAATCCTGCCAGGGTCAACATCAAACCGCCATGACAGCAGGTCACTTCGGTAACCCCACAAGGGTTACGCTTAGTGTTTGCGGTGGTTCCATTACAGTCTACAGTCGTGGAGTGATCCCCAGCGACTCACCCAGTCATTGAGCTACTTAGTAGGTCTCATAAGCTCCTTCGGGAGTATCTGATATGGGAACGGCCTGGATAAGGATTAGAAGGAGTCTACACAATATGCTGTTGATGAGCTCTAATTCCTTATCCGTAAGTACCGGTTGTTTTATTGCTAACTGTTTACTCACAGGTATCTCACTTCCATGATGTTAGATTCCAACATGCTCATACATACATCTTGAAGTCAAAGAAAGCTCCTCCAAAGATCTTAAGCAACACAAAGTTCAAAGAAAGATTCTACACCAATAAGAAGAATCTACAAAGTATAAAGACAAAGATCTCAATGTATGAAAAGGAACTTCTTGTACGTGAAAGTCTAAGTCTAAAGATGTATGAGTATGTTGGAATGGCGGACAACCACCACAGACGCAGGAGTGACGAACGGCAGACAACTTAATAACATAATCACTACATCATCACCAAAGAACAAAGACAAAGTGCAAAGTACATTCATTGCCATTCAACCATTTTGAAGACGTCTAGAGTTTTACATGTCACAAGTCTACGACTAAGATGAAGACGTCAAGCAACCGTGATGACTGACCCTTAGGGGGAGATTGTTGGGATCATACTTTTGTATTTAGTCAAGTCTCGGTCATTGCCTTTTGTAATAGGTTGCTTTAATATTTATTTCATTTAGTTTCATGTTACAAGGCTTATGTGTTAAAGCCCTATGGGCCTTAAAGCCCACGAATTAAAGGATAAGGGAGGAAGGGAGTGTTGCCCTAACTCCTCCCTTATAAATAGTAAGCTTATGTAAACATTTAGTTTGTTGGTTATTTGATTATCTTAAGGAAACTCTTGCACTTTCACTTTTCATATTGTCTCATAATCAACCATCTCTCATTCTCATCTTACTTCTTTCATTATCATACTTGTGTTTACATAAATGGTGACCTAACAGATCTCTTCTCTTGTATGGCGTTTTGTCACAAGTTGTTTTCACAAAAGGGTGCTCCGAAAACAACTTGTGACAACCTTGGGTCGACATAATCTTCGATGTTGTCCACGATCGTAAATTCCATAGTGAATGCCATATTTCCTACGAATACCTGGATTTCATGATCTCTACCAACCACATTCTCTCCCTTATAAATCATTCCCCATCTGCAGATATTTTTATAATGGAATAGGGACATAAAATTCTTAGGTAAGAATACGTTAATGTAGACATTATCGAAATACTTATGACCGATCATGCAGGGGATTTTGAGATTATTCGGATCACGTCGCCTTATTCTCCCCGATCTTCCATCTCTTGATCCATATAGATTCCCTTCCAGTGATGGACGGTACTCGTACACTTCCTCATTACCCATTCGAAAGATAACCTTCCTGATGCCATTAGTGAATAATGCACTACCATCCTTCTCATCAAGGATTACTCCCGATTCATTGACAAATGGTTTCCCGAGAACAAGGTTAGTTAATTTTAGATTTGTGATGGAGTCTATGTCATCAACCACAGTGAGGTCGATGTTGTAGACAAATTCCCCAATCATAATTGACAAATCTTTAATTACCCCTACGTTATTTATTCTTTCATACACCGTGCGTTCAAGGAAGGCTTCATGGTAAAGAGAAAGGGGGATTATGTTGACAGGGAGGCTAGGATCTATATGAGTATCGGTAAAGAGCCTTTTCCTAAGAGTGCAGGAAATCATGAAAACTTTAGAGTTGCTTCCCTCAGTCCTATCACTGCTCCCCTTAGTCATACCAACCAAATCTTTCTCGGGTTCCTCCATAATAGATTCACCCGAAATTGTTGGATTTCTCGCATGCTTGTTCGATCTCTTTTTCACTTCATCCAATTTGCTAGACCCTTGAGTGACGGAGTCCTCGAATGAGTTGGTAGGACCCTTGGCCAATTCGTGGTCTAACCTTGAGGTTTCATCCTTAGCTTCATGACCTATAACTCCAGCTGGTTGTTGGCTCTGGTTAGGTGGCGGAGCAGATATTATGGTGATAGTGTTCACAAAATGGATTGGTCCTAGGGGGTTAACAGGGTCCCTTACATCTTTTCCCTTTGGTGACAGATGTTTAAAGAGTTTACTAGGACTTTTTATTTTCATAGGAGAGGTTTGCTGATTCATGACGGTAACGGATTTGACCTCTTCAGCTTGAATCGGTTTATTAACAGCGGGCTCTATAATAGCATTTAACAGATTACAAATCTTGTTATTCATATCGGCTTGCTGTTGTTTAAATTTAGTCTCGAGCGTAGAGAGCTGTAATTCTTGAGATAGGATGAACTTCCGCAAGGCATCTTCATATCCTTGCCTAGGAGTGCTCTGTGAAGGAAAATGCTCAGACCATTCGAGTGGGGAGGAATCATTGAAGGATACGCTCCGAGTTTGGTATCCTCTGAAATTAGGTTTATCCTTCCATGCCTTATAGGCCTCGTCAAAGTTTTGAGGACCTCGGCCAACGTGTGACGATGTGAATTCATTATAAGCACGTTTTGGAAGCTCCATGCAGTTATGAGTTTCGTGAGGGCCATTACACAATTTACATGAAGAAGCGATTTTGTTCACTTGGCTTGAAAGCTTAGGAGCTTCGTAAGATTTCATGAGAAACTTAACTCGGCCTTCAAGTTCCATGATCCTACGATCGGGAGTGCTAGAATTGTTCGAAGGCAAAGATATTGCCTTGACCGTTTTGTTCAAATCACGGGGATCATTCCAACTTTCGTTGTCATAGAGAGCAAGATCTTCTATGAGTTCCCATGATTCTTCCGCACTTAGATCACGTAGCTTGCCACTGGCCGATTGGTCAATGGTTCGCCTTGTGGAGGGATCGATGTGGTCATAGAAGATTTGGACTTGGAGCCAAAGATCTATGCCATGATGAGGGACTTTTTGGAGTAAGTCCTCGAAACGAGTCCATGCTTCATATAGAGTTTCACCTTGACGTTGTTGGAACATCAAGATATCATTTCTAAGCTTGGTAGTTCTCCCCGGTGGGAAAAATTGAGCAAGGAAACGAGTGGTGAGATCATCCCATGAGGTGATAGATCCCATGGGTAAACGTTCAAGCCATTGACTAGCTTGATCACGTAGATAGAATTGGAATAGGCGTAATCGGGTTGACTCTCTAGTTACAGCATCAAGGTCTATAGAATCTATAATTTTAAGGAAGTCCTTGAGATGTTGATTTGGATCTTCGGAACGAAGTCCATGGAATGCACATCCGCTTTGCACCAACCGGATGGTGTCGGATCGCAAGGGAGACACATTGGCTCTTTGAGTGAGCTCAATGGTGTTTCGATAGCCTTGGTGGCTAGGTCGGGAATACTCTCCTAGGGTTCGGGGCCTAAGAGGTTGGTTAGCTAGTGGTGGATTTTGTGGGTGGTCTTGTTGTGGTGGGTTGATGGGTTCAAAGATGTTACCACCTTCCATGATGTCGGATGGTAAAAAGTTACGAACAAAAACACGAAGAAATAGATAGACTAAAGAAAACCTAAAAATAAAAATAAAGTCTTACTAGAAAGGAATCTAGCAAGCAGACCTAATAAAAAGAAGTTCTAACCTAGACAATAACTATTCCCCGGGCTGCGGCGCCAAAAACTTGATGCGTGGGAATTGCACCAGGCTTTACCTCTCGAGGGATTTCGAGAAGCTTACAACCCCCACCAGGCAGTGTACCTGATCGTTGTAGTATAGTATTGTGACAAGTACCGGGGGATTGATCGTTCAACTCAGGAATAGTGTCGCTAGGATTAGAAAACCTAAGAACTAGGTCTAGAGGTGAGGGATGATTCTTTTTGTATTTTTTATATTTTATAAAAGCAAATAAAAATCTCGGTTTTTAGAAGAGTGGGCGGAATTAGTTGCTAGTCAACTAACTGAATTACTAAGATGCAATCAAAATAAAATAACAGAAATGAAAATGAAGCTAATTAAACTAGTGGTGTGAACAATATATGGGAGAACTATGTTTACTTAGATTTCACTACTCCCTAGATATCTTTTAAAGGTTAATTACTTGTTACAGTTGCGTGGATGACGGGTTATATTCCTTAATACCAATCATGGGGTGGCGTACTTACTTCCCCAATTCTATAAGCTCCTACTTCACTCCTATGTCGAGCCTGCAAGAAGCTCCTAACGTGGGATCACTAGAATTCGCTCATGCATTAAATATAACCATAAAAACCTAGTACACATCGGTCCATGTTTCTTAAGACGTTCATGCAAGTTACACAATGGAGATCTGCCAATTTTCTTAAGCCTAACATTGAAATCATTCATCCATTACAACTATAAACAAGCAATCAACCTATAATCAACATCTAGGTTTCATTACATCTAAGCAAACACACAAAAGATCTAGCCTAGCATGTTAAAATCGAGACAAGCGTAAGATATATTCAAACAACACATAGACATATTGAATGAATTGAAAGGATACTTATCTCAATTGAACATGAAGGGTTTCAAGGGGTGAAAACCCTTGAAAATACTGTTACAAACGAGCTAGGGTTTATTAGGTTCGACCCTAAAATTCTCCACACAAGTTCCTCCTTTATGAATGAAAACTAGAAAAGTATATATAGATTTCATGAGGTGACGGCGTCAAGAGGAAAATTCTGATGCCGTCATCTCTCCGCCAAAAATCTTCTCGGATTGCCTAGATCCAGATCTGACGCCGTCATGTGTATTTCTGCTCTTGGCCGTTACCACTTTTACTCTTGACGCCCTTGTGCTGACGCCGTCACGTTTTCTCTGGGCCTTCATACATTTTGCTCTTGACGCCGTTATCAAATCCTTCTTGACGCCGTCATCTACTGTTCCCAGCAAGGAAAATTAAGACTTTACCATTTTCTTCACTTTTATGCTCCAAAAACGTCCAAAATGCTTCCTTTTCCAGAATTCACTCCCAAAGTACCTAAAATCACAAAAGGAACTATTTAGGGCAATATTTGATCAAATAAATTCCAATTCCGGCTTAAATGACCCCCTAAAAATGGATCATTTTTCGCCTCATCACATGCTTATGATAGCATTCTATCAAGCGCCTTATCTTTCATAATTCAACCGATCACTTAAGAACCTCGGGAAGTTTCTTTTCTCTTATACTTATTTTTCCCATTCATTCCGCTTTTAAGTTATTTTTCTAATTACGCATATTACTTAACTTAACTGTGGGGGGAAATAATTTGAAAAATGAGACTCAATCTTAAAAATGATTAACATTTTTGTTTGCCCTTAGTAATCTAATTACTTTATTCTCAATTTTTTTTTGTCACTTAGGGTAATATATTAGATAAAAACATAGTAAATAAATAAAGTTTTGAAATCAGAGATGTGTCCCAATTGATAAAGCAGATCCGACTCGGGATTGATGACATTACTTGCGCGTTTATAACCATTACCACTGAAAATATGAGGATTTTGAGCCTATATCGGCATATGTCTTATATGCTTGATTTCTTTGTTTATGAGTGCGCCGGTGATTTATTCGATTCTAGAACTTGTGCTTGAAATCTTATGAGACCGCAGTGAGATGACATTCGTGTGATATAGGTATTTATATGTGATAAAGAGGCAACTTAGGATTTAACCCAAATGGCCATTCCATTTAACACATTCTTTATATTCTTTTAGCTAATTACACTAATTAGCTAACCACCCAATAAAACCATTTTGTAGCACTCATCTTTAGTGCTAGATACCCTTAGTTTAACTTGCAGAGCCATCCATTTCATTTATTACATCCGCTAAATAAAAATACAAAAATATATAACATTTAGCCTATCCTTACCCGTTGTCGAAGTTTATATGGTTGGTTGCTAGTTGTTTGGTTTGATCGGATGAATTTTCGATTAATAGTTTGTTCGCGCTTGTTGTGAGTGTTGTGCCATTTTAACGAAGATGAAAGAGACGTCCTTTAGATTTTGTATTTTTTTTGGTGTATGCTTATTCTAAGTGTGGGGGAATTATTGATTATGTGAATGCGAAGAGTAGATTAAAAAAAATGATGAAGTATGAATAAGAGTTGGCGTGTTGTTTGTTTGCCAACTAGAGCGATTGTAGAGATTGAGATGTTCGTTAATCTCTCGGTTTTGTGGTATGTGTCGTGACTAGTAATATGGTTTCTTGGACTTTTCGACATTTTCATTTTTCATTTAAAACCAATTTCAGTATATATTTCCCATGCCTTGTCCATACCCTTATTTAACCCTTAGCCTACCATTATATCCCGAATAAAAGTCCTCTTTTGATATTTATACTTTGGTGCTTACGCCATGTCGATGCAGTTTTGTTTCTCGTACAAGCATATGGTAATTTAATGAATCATGTCCGAGCAATTGAGTGTGATTTCCTTATATTCTCCATCATATAAATAATGAGTTTTAGTGAATTATAATTTTCCTTATTCGTGAGGTGCTTAGTCATGTTATGATAGCTTGAGAATCATTATACATCTCTGTGGTCACATATTAAAAAATCCAAAAATATTTTTCAAAATGTTCTTTTTGTAAAGCTTATTTTTTCATATCTTTTGCTTGAGGACAAGTAAACCCTCAAATGTGAGGGAGTGTTTGCGCTTCTTGCGATTTTTATAAAAACCAAAATTATTTTTCGATAATTTCAGACCATTTAATTTATTTATTTTTCTTTTCTTTTGTCATTCAGGAAATTCTTTTTAATTTTTCTTTTCTTAGATTTACTTGAGGGCAAGCAAAGATTTAAGTGTGGGGGAATTTGATAATACTCAAATTATAAATATTCCTAGATGTGTTATCTATGTTTTTATACGAATATATTGATGAGTTATATGAACTTTTGATACTTAATAGACTATATTTGATATTGTAGGGTGTCGTGGAAGAAATGAAAGAAAACACGAAGATATGAAGCTTAAACAAAGAAATAAACTCAAGTTAATAATCTCCCGACACCTATCCGCTATTTTGGCCATAAGTTGAGCATACGAACTCCGTTTTACCTCTCGTTCGCGGCCACGAAAAGCTAAGAGAATTATCTACGAATTTAATTCTTGTGACAACAGCTAAAAACGATCACAAGTACGCCGTACCTGCACTTAAGTATGGCACACTTTTCACCAGCGGGAAAACTCATTTGAATACCATAAGTACGGCGGTTTTGGAAAGTAAGTGCGCCGTACTTCGACTCTTATCAGCTAAAATATATTAAATAAGCCTCCTAAACTGATCATTTACCTTCCTACTTGTTCCCCAAGTGTTCCCAAGCCTATATAAACCTTAAAAATGCAGAGAACTCGACCTGGAACATATACAATCAAAAATACAACTTATAGGGAGAAGAGAACTAGGTGAGGGTCTTAGGATCCAATGATCCAAACACTCCTCAACCTCAACAGCATCACCATCATATCACAGAAAGCTTTCTGAGTTTTTTTCGTACTTTTGATGTTTGATTTTCATTTGTTTTTGACATGTGAAATATGATATTGGATTTGGATGATTTGCTATGACTTGTGAATATAAATGCTTATGAATTCGATGTTACTTTTGCTTGGAGCTTGTTTATCCTTTGATTGATTATTGCAATTATCATAGGTCGAAAGGGTTAGTTGTTATGATTATATTTTGGAACATCTGTCTATAATGGTCCAATATCATGCTTGTTGAAATTGTGTGATAAATTGATAAACAAACCAAGTGGAATGATGTTTAGGACCCTTCCTTATGTAGAAATGCCGGGTTGGGAGGAATTCATATGTATGCATATTCGATATAAACCATTCTTAATGCGCTCGTGATGATGTATTCTATAGGTCGAAAGGATTCTATATCATTGTTGGTAGATATATTTGTTACGATTAATACACCGATAATTGTAACTTGCATGATTTTTATA
Source organism: Artemisia argyi (assembly GCA_030686995.1). Classification (NCBI taxonomy): domain Eukaryota; kingdom Viridiplantae; phylum Streptophyta; class Magnoliopsida; order Asterales; family Asteraceae; genus Artemisia; species Artemisia argyi. Next base: position 51,824,012 of record CM060676.1, read on the forward strand.
TATAAGTCTTGCTTTATCTTTATCTATCATGTTATGTGATCATACCTTGTTTGTTACTTTGCTTTGCTTACACACGTTTAGGCCATTTGATATGTGATAATCATTTGGCTTTGTTACTTGATAAACATTCTGTAAATTGCTACAAATCTCTTGGGACGACCTGGTCTTACCTATAAAACCTTTACTATAAACGGGGGTTATACTTTACCCATGTGTTTTGTGAATTAAGAAATCGGTAAAACTAGTATTATAAATTTAAAGCTTTCGAAACACATCACCGAACTTGTGACTTAAACTTGCCCTATTGTCTGGCATAGAACGGTGTAGAGAGTTCGTGCACCTTCGAATCCCCAAGTAGTCTATACTCTTCAACCAACCAACCATCAAGTATAAGACGCACATCACCTCTTGACTATCCACAACTTCATGTGACACTGAGTACTACAGCGTAACTCCTTAAAGTGATAGTTATTTTGTGGTAATAGAAAGGAAGAATCACTAAAATAACTAGATATCCAAGTCTTTGTCATTGTAAAGGTTAAAGGCTCAAACAAGGATCTGGAAGAATCATGCATCCAACCAACCCCGATATCTTTAGATACTAAGTACATGCACCCGTGAAATTCCACTTCAACCTCAAATAAGTGATAGTGAATAATCTCCGTAGTCACATCTTGCGGTTTAAATGCCCAGATCTAGCCCTTTTTGATGTTTTAAATGAACTTTGATAATGGTTTTATCCCGATCTTTATCAAAAGCACATAACCTCGTAAAACTTTGTTATAACCAAAATGCCATAAAGTATATAAAAACAACAACAGCTTAACGTAGGAGAGTTTAATGAAAAAATCATCCAATACATGAAGTACACACTTTATCCCTTCTTCGAAGTTGAAACCGTAGCACCAAAATCAATTAAGATCCGGAAATACACTTTTCTTTCTCCAGGATAGTTCCATCATCACGAGATTTTACAAATCTATGATTTAAAGCGAGAAATAGATTCTTTCACGTGATTTTACAAAATCAAGAAGAAACTGTGAGACAATGATTAGATGAATGTGTTATGACAACTATTGGATCGCTTCAATGATTAGTGATGAGAAATTCATTCCTTTGTGTACATTTTACATCAACTAATACTGCCACTATACTGTATGCTGACATTTGTTTTTGGTGAATATATGTTTGGGGTAACATGTAAGAGACCAACAACAATTCTTCTCCCATATGTAGAATACTTCACAAACCATACTGAGTAAAGTTGTATAAATTACTTCCCCCTGGAAGTTGACCTTATAACATCAAAGTACACGTTTCTCCCCCAAGATGGTTTCAAACATTCGGAAGCATCATTGACGTGTACGACCATATACACGAGAAGTTCTTGTCTTAAGCAAACATCTTGAAAAAAGCATGAATGACATTGAAGATTTTTGAAAGATTTTGCTTAGACTATGAAGTATCATTGACGCTCTGTAGCATCGAATATCCCATGAGAATTGTTGATCACATCTCAGACTTTAAACTCTGGCTAACAAACCAACTTCGTATTCTGTCGGCTATTGCTATAACCACTTGGTGAAGTAAACCTGATATACCAGACTTGAAAATGAAGTAGAATTTCCCAAATTTATTACTTAATCTTGCAATGTTGTTGATTGAAGAACGATGCAGAAGAAAACCTCTAAGTACCCTATAGACTCAACTAAGATCCAAAATAAGTACAACAACTCTTTAGACTATCCACTTTTGCATCTGCGTGTGACACCTTAAAGTGATAGCTATAACCCGTGAGTACTACAACGTAACTCCTTACATCGAGATATAACTAGATAATCCAAGACCCAATCATAAACTTTATAAGTTTAAGCAAGTCATCAATCGATAGATGAAGTCTAGATGATGAAATAAGTAGACGCCATTGTGAAACCCACTTCAATCTCAAATACGGGATACCAAATAAAACTCCGTGATCACTTGACATTCCATGTCCAATTTCTCAGCCATTTTAACGTTTTAGTGAATTAATGCGAGGATTGCAGCCACGCAAAAGGTTTTACTTCTCAAGAGATCTTGAGAAGCTTGCAATCCTCCAGGCAGTGTACATGGTCGTTGTAGTGTAGTATAGGTATGTCTGGGGGATTGATCGTTGTCTAGGGGAATAGTGTCATTAGGTTGAAGTGTATGTCGAATAAGCCTAAAGGTGAGGGATGATTCTTTTTATATTTTTATATTTTTTATGAAAGTAGGTAAAAATCTCGGTTTTGAAGGAGTGGGTGGAATTAGTTGTTAGTCAATTAACCCAAAAACTAATCAATAAACTAAAAATAAAAGTGGTGAAATACTTATGAGAAGAAAAATGTGTTTACTTAGACTTAATTACTCCCTAGTTATCTTTTATTGATTCGTTGAATGTTACAGTGCAGTTGTTTTAGTTGAAGCGTTGTATTCCTTAATACTAGTCGTAGGGGTGTGCAACCTTCCCCAACTCTATGAATATCAATTTCTCCTATGACCACACGTTAAGTACACTATCATAGAATCACTAATATCAATTCATGCATTAAATACAATGAGAAAAACCGTATTGCACATACGATTACGTTTTTTAAGACGTTCATGCTAGTTACACAAAGGAGATCAGCCAGTATTCTTAACCAAAATGTGAATCAATCAACTAAACAATAGGCAACACTTCAACAATCAATAACTAGGTTTCATTAGATCTAAGCAAACACAAGATAACTTAAGCTAACATGTTAAAAGAAAGAAAAGAAAAAATAAATAATCAAACAATACATAGACATATTGAATGATTAAATGATTACTTATCTTTAATTGAACATGGAAGATAGAAGGCTTTGAAAACCTTACAATGAAGTGCAAAATCATCCTAGGGTTTGTGTCTCCCAAAAAGTGGATAAAAAGTTTGACATAATAAAAGAAAATCGAATTGTATATATAGTTTTTTACTTCTGATGGCGTCAGTTTATAGCCTCTGACGCTATCAGGTCGCCGCCATTAGGGTTTCGTCTTGTGCAAGTCACCACTCTGACGTCATCACTATTTCAACCTAGACGCCGTCAGCCCAAGGCTGACGCCTTCACTCTTTACTTCATTTGGGTTGTCACTTGTAATCTCCAAAGCGTGACGCCCATAATTCATTATAACCTGACGCCGTCAGGTGTAAATTTCAATTTTGTTTTTGAAGTGACGTATGTTAATTCTTCTAGCTCCAAAATAACAAGTGAAGGCGTCACAAAGAATAACGTGACGCCGTCAAGTGTATTATTCTGACAGGATTTTTATGACTTTGTCGTTTCTTCACTTTTTTTGCCCAAATACATCCAAAAAGCTCCAATTTCCAGAATTCGCGTCCCAAGTACCTAAAATACAAAAAGAAACGATTTAAGACAATATTTGATCATATATTAACGAATTTAGACTTAAATGACCCCTTAAAAGCGTATCAAATAAATCCTTATCAAATATCCCTACACTTGGGATTTGTTTGTCCTCAAGTAAATGAGCTTTAATACTAATTAATTTACAAGTTAGGGGTCATTTAACATTAACATAAAAGTAATTACAACACACATTTGTTCCACGTCAGTCAAAATAGGCACGGAAATTGTATACTATTACCTCACAATAAGTGTTTGGATTCTCTCATCTCTCGGGTGTTATAAAGTTATATATCATATATGGAAACGGGAAAATGTAACACTCTCTACCTGTCATAGCACATAGATTACCATAGGCTTGGGAAAGGATCAAACCTCCACCACTTTCACGTAAGCACCTAGGATAACTATCAAAGAGGTCTTTTAAAGGGTTATAACATTAGGTATAAGGGTATGGAAAACACAATTTGGATCAAAAATGAAGAAGTTAAAGAAGTGCATGCTGAGTTGGCATTCTATACGGCGTATGAGGACTATGTCATGTGCCTTATCATCATACTTGGATGAAAAAAGTACCTTGCCTGACTTTGAAAAATTTGGCATATTCCCAATCGAACATACACCGTATATTGAACTTGGTCTACAAATGAGACAAGAAATTCAAATAGAGGAATACGACATATCGAACATTGATGATACGCCATATATATGAAGATTCACCTAAGACAGATCTATATTGGAACAAAGAGGAATATGGCGTATAAGGTTTATGCCATACGACGTGTACAATGGTAGCTAAAAAGGATTATTTTGAATAATTATATTTACAAGATTAAAACCGATACCCCTCATCCATAGAACATTGTTACTATTTAATCTGGAGACTGAGAAATACTCTTCTATCATAACATGTCATTTTCCATTCGTACCATGGGCCAATCACTTACTAATGCAAAGTAATATCTTATTACTTGACTTATTTATGTCGTATACATACTAGAGATGCACAAAATCATTAGTCATCTCTACAATAGAACCCACCAATATTAAATACTACACTAAACAAAATCATATATCAAGATTTAGGAGTTATCAAAACATCAAAAGGCTAACGGTTAAAAGGTATTCAAATCACTTGTAAAAACTAACGGATGAATCTGATTATGATTCTATTATCTTTGTCGTTAAAGATGGTGTTAGGTGGTCGTTGTTAGAGGTATCCATTTTTTAATTTCGATACTATGTGATGTCGCATTTGAATTGTTGTCAGAATCGAGCAGTTGTTAGAATCAGCTCGATCTTTTAGGTTTTTTGTTGCTGTTCTTAAACATCTTTTAATAATTTAAAATTAACTTATTCTTGTGAAAGAAAATATATCACCTATTAGACTTATCTCAGTCTCAGCAGTCACATCACTTCACCTTTTATATCAGCGTCATATTAGCTTTCCCTCTCTCCTCACTCTCTCTTTCACCCCTAAAAATCATCATTCCCTCACCTTTCATTAAAATACTCATTTTTATACAAACACACCCCACTAAATACCTCACACATACTCACAAACAAAATATTTAATAATTAATACACATGTGAGGGCCCACCTTTGCACAAAACCATAAGCGGTGAGCAACTCACCTTCGATTCCTTTTTTTATGGCCTCCTCACGTACCTCACCAGATACTCCCAGCAAGCTCACGCATGAGAAATGCATCTCACAATGCCTCACCAAGCATTGCTAGGAGCAGTCTTACTTCTAAGGTTTAGACATATTTCGAGTGTTGCTTTATTAGATGAATGGCGATTAATTATATCAACGTCTAAACCTTAGAAGTAATACGTGATATATCAACGTCTAAAATTAATTGTGAGATAGAAAAATATATGTTAGAAATAACTTTGCAATAATCATTCTCATACATCAAACCTAAAAATAAAATGAAACTATGGTGTAAGTAATCAAAATATTATATCTCTATTTTATTCCTTGGGCTATGCCCCCCCCCCCCCCAAACTTTGCAGCTATAGTGTTTTAATAATATTTTAATGCAGCTACAATGTTTTAAAAATATTTTAATGTTTGGTATAGATAGGATCTTCTCAATTATTCTTTGGTCTCTCTCATAGTGCACACCGACGGGAAAACACACACACACACTCCTCTCTCTCTCTCTCTAAACACACATACACTCACTGATTATTCATATATCCAACCACAGATTCTAAATTCATGGATTGCAAAAAAGGATTTTGTGTCGCGCCATGAAGTTTTTTACTCAAAGGTATGTAATTCTTTATCATTTTAACTGTTTTGTGGTTAATTTGTGTTTAGTTTAAGTGGGTATTCATAAGATTTTGGTTCTTTGAATCGGGTGTAGTTCGACAAATAGATTATGGTGTTTTTATCATAATTTTAGGTGGGACAGATTTGCAAGATTTTGGGTGTTTTAATTTATTTAGGGTTAATTAGTGACTCATAGACAGCGATTTGATTATTTGTGAAAAAGATGAAATCTTGATTATTAAATTGACTGATTATGATTTGCCGGAAATAATTCAACTACCACCCCACCTCTAAGTATTTTTAAGGTATAATGTTGATTCTTTTTTAATAGCAAGAACTTGGTGGTATTAACTAAAATTCAAACAAAAAATCAGCCATCATTCTCTCCAATAGCCATTTAGTACCTTAGTAGGATGTCGTTTTCATAATTGAGATGTTATTTTGTATGTTCTACAGGTGGTCTTCTGCTTTGTGGACCGCCTGGAGTGGGAAACATATAGTATAAGTTTCTATGTTGATCATCACAAAATCATTAAAGCTCTTTTGATTTAGTTAATAGACATTCTTTTGGTCGTGTTGGAAAAACTGTTATAAAATGGGCTAATGCAAGTGTCCTTTTATTTATACGTGTTAATACTATTAAGAAAAGCTACATCGTTGTTCTTTGTGTACTCATTTGCACGTGAATCTTATGCTCACATATTAGGTTCAAAGTTGGTTGCACGCTAAGAACGAAGGTCTCTGATGAGTGCTCAAACACTCATCATTTTTGTCATATTTGAACTGCCAAAACATCCAAAAACACTCAGAAATGCATCAAAATACTGAAAATATCCGAGGGATTGTGTTTTATACGTTTCAGATGCAAAATGAGTAAAAACAATGAAAAACGAACAAAGTTTGCATAATTGGCAGTTTCAGTCCCCCGACTTTTAAAAATTGACAAAACTAGTTCCTGAACAATTATTTTGAAAGAAAAGTCAACCTAAGGAATCTAAAAGTCAAAATTTATCATAATTGGTCCTTGGGTGAAAGTTTGAGAAAATGTACAAAAATGGCCCCTCAAGTTTCAAATTAGGCAGTTTTAGTCCCTGGGAATTTTAAAGTTGAAAATATCTTTTGTGGCCCTTATATTATTGGAATGTGGCAAAATTGACCCTTGGAATAACTTTGGAATATTGGCACTTTTGGTCCTCAAGTTTCGGTAAATTTCAAAATTGGTCCTTGAGCTTAATATTATTACAAACCAAACGGACTACCCTTGTAATCCAAATCAAACATAAACACCCCAGCCCACCACTTTCTTTGGCCCAAATACTACACCAGCCCACCACAACTTTTTAATATTAATCCCAGGGTCAAACAACAAAGTCAACCCCACCCTTTCTTCTTCCCCGCCAAAACACCCAGCCCCCAAACACCTTGCAACCTCCAACATTTATGTCCCCCTCCAATCTTCAACACAATCTACTAGCCACCCTACTCCACCTACTCACCAAAGTCAACCCAACACTTATAATTACCCTCCTCCATGTCAGCAATCCACTTCAAAAACACCTTCCAACGGCCAAGATTGATTTCAGAGGATCCAAGGGCTAAAATATGATGGGAAAGGATCAGAGACCCCCATGGAGCTTTATAAGTAAAGAAACAATGCAAAGAAGAAAGAGAGTAATGTGCCTAATATAGCTTTTCATATCATATTCGACTGTTGTGTATCAGTCCCATGGCCTGAATTGTCCATTTGTATAAAAAAAACTCACAACTAGTCACAGTTAAAGGGGTGTTTGGAATTAAGTGGTCATCTGAGTCCTTGGTTGTGTTTGATGTTGAATACTGTGGAAGTAGCTTACATTAGGTTTAATTAGTTACTTTAAGTCATAAAATACTAGAAACTTTTAGTTAAAGTCAAAGTTAGTGTTTAATTCAATCTATTAGTGCACTGTCAGGATTTTGAAACCTTAATCTCATCAAATCCATTCCTAAGTAGTCAACATAGCTTAATTCAGTGTTATTCTAGCTAAATACTTCATTTTTAATCATTAAATCAAGATTAAACTTCACAAAAGTCAACCTAAATCTCAATGTCAGGAAAGTTAAATAACCATAGTTGGCAGAAATCCAAATATTCAGGGATTTTTCATGATTTTAGTGTTTGATATTATGATCTGAATTTCTTTGAGATAAATCTGTGTCAGCTTAACTTTTGAAACCAGCACTTGGTTTAATTTTAGCATTTTTTTTAGTAGCTTATTAGACAGCTTAAAGTGACTTGCAGGGATAGTATCTCCCCTGCACTACTTGTCTGTTTCATCAGCTTAATTTCACTAGACACCACAGGTTTTATTAGTAGGTCCCACTTTAAGTTCTTTTGCTTTTTGGAAAGGTCTGTAGTTAAGCTTGTTAGATCAAAGGTTAGTTTTGACTTTTGAGCTTATTTGATAAGCTCAAGCAAGGCCTGCAGTTGAGCCATTGGCCTGTGTGGTCTGTGGGGATTTTGGATAAGCTTATTCAGCTTATTGGTTCATTTAGTGTACCACTTTTGTTGTTTCTGATTATTTCAAATACCCTCAACTTCATATCAGCTTATTTTGTCTTTGTTCTGTACTGTGTAGCTTTTTATAAGCTTATTCAAGTGTCTTAAAGCCCTAATAAGTTATATTACCCAACCTGTTAAGCATTTTAGAGTCCATTGTGCTTATTTTTAAGACTCAAGCAAAGTGCCTTCACAAAAGTTGTCTAATATCAGTAGTAAAATAGTTGTGGAAAAGTAAATTTGAGAAAAACCAAAAATAAGCAAAGTGATAGCTTCTATTTAAGCCATTTTGGCTTATTTTCTGCTTATTATAAGCAACATCTGATTTTAAATTTTTCTTAGGCTTCTTATTACCTGTAGGACTTTTAGTAATTTTTTCAGATTTTTCTCATTTCTTTTAGTATTTTTTATAATTTTATTTAGTTTGAATTAATTAAATAATTAGTTTTAATTAGTAATAATTAATTAAAAAGTAGAAAAAATAGATTTTCTGTTTTAAAATTAGTTCTATAATATTTTAGATTTTTCTAAATTTAATTTTCATTTTTCTAGTTAAATTTCATAATTAATTGTAATTTAATATAATTTAGTTAATTAAAAAGTAATTAATAATTAGTAATTAATTAATAGTAATTAATTAAGTAGTGGTAAAAATAATTTTAATTTTCCAAAAATTTTCTTATAACATTAGGATTGTAAAAATATAATTTTCACATTCGTAGGACTTTATTTGCTCCCGTTTCACTTTTTATTTTGTGCGTTCGCGTTTATTTTAAATTCAAACGCGCGTTTTTAGGTTTAACTTACGTTTTAAAGTTATCTGATCATCAGTAATTATTAATATAGTGTTTCTAAGTTATTTTCAATCATAATCTCGTAGTGTAATCATAATAATCAAATTCCCAATCCTTATGTTAAATCACCCGATCATTTAAAACGTTCACAAATACAATTGCACGCCTCGTCGGGACATAACGACCCGGGGAAACCCTATATTCCACGGAGATTGACTCTTAGGCTGTTTGACCTAGTTGACCATCCTTTGGTCAATTTAGGTTGACTGTTTGGAGCCAATCAAATTTTGGCGCCGATGCCGGGGAGGCTGTTGCGTATCTGAACACGTTTTTTAGAGATTAGTGAATTTTCATTCATCATTGTATAAACTCCACCACCTTTTGTAAATTTTAAAATAAAAACATAAAAAAGTCATTAACACTTTCAAGTGTTAATGACTTTTTTATGTTTTTGTTTTAAAATTTACAAAAGGTGGTGGAGTTTATAAGTGTTAAAACACCAAAAAAAATCAAAAAACAAACAAAACAAATCGTTACGTTTTCTATATCGGGTTTCTTTTAAGGTGATTCTTAAAGAGATACGATTTTGGTTAACAAAACGATATCAAAAATATTGTCCAAAAGTTTTTCACCCATACACAAAAACCCAAAAACATTCGTCTTTTTCTTGTGAATAATAATTACATAAAAATAAACCATCGCAAACCAAGACAGAACACCTACCAACTGGGGGTGTGAACATAATAAGTTCCCAAACAAAAGATTAAAACGTGCCTTTGTATCCCTATGAGTGTTGTACCTTTCTTAAAGAAGCCACTTACTTGTGATTATTGGTTTAAGTTCATTGTGGTTTTGCCTCGACTTTGTTTTGATTGGTTTTGTTCCTAGTGCATGCGCACTCGTTCTTCTAGGTCTACTAGCCCATTACGTGAGCTTGTAAGAATTCCTAGAAGACATCGTAGACGCTCAACACCAACAGTCGGATCTGATATCCGTATTGTTTCCACTTCAGCTGTCACCATGGCAGAAGACCGCCCCATGTGTGAGCTTCTCCAAGCACCCATCGAGGGTTACAGAGATGCCATTGTTGTTCCAGCCATCGTGGTTGATAGTTTTGAGCTCAAAACCGGGTTACTCAATCTTGTGACCTCAAGTCAATTCTACGGTTTTGAGAGGGACGATCCTTATGCTCACATTCGATGGTTCAATAAAATCACATCAACCATCAAGTACAAGAATGTCCCGTGTGAAGCAATCAAGCTTCTTCTCTTCCCATTCTCCCTCGAGGGTCAAGCCCGGATTTGGCTTGAGAAACAACCCCCTAGCTCAATTGAGACATGGGAAGACTTGGTAAAAAAGTTTGTGAATGAATTCTTCCCACCTTCAAAGACCACGAGTCTTAAAAACGAAATCACCAAGTTCACTCAAAAATATGATGAATTGTTTGGTGAAGCGTGGGATCGTTTCAAAGAATTACTTCGCAAGTGTCCACATCATGGTTTCTCAGAGTTGATGCAACTCGATACTTTCTACAATGGCGTGAGCCAAGTTGATCAGGATTCTCTCAATGCCTCCGTGGGAGGTAACTTTTTGAGTAGAACCACCAAAGAAGCCTTAGCAATCATCGAGAACAAGTCCAAGGTCCGCTCTACATGAAGCAAGCCGGTTGTTTCCCAAATTAGTGCGGGTCCTTCCACTTCATCTCCTATGAGTCAGTCTAGCACCGATGCTAAGATTGACAAGCTTACTGAGGCTATTCAAGCTTTGGTTCTTGCCCAGCAAAAGAAAGTCTCTTTTCCACAATATCCTCCACCTGCTGAGGTTAAAAAAGTGGAAGTCTGTGTAACTTGTGGTGGGCCACATGCCTACTACAATTGCACAGCTACTGATGGTTCTCCGTTTGAAGCTCATGCTGTAGTCGGGTCATCTAATCAAGGAGGCAATCAATACCGCCCTCCTATGGACCCGAACTATCGTCCTAATCATTACCCTGGACCTCCCGGTTTTAATCAAAACCAAAATGTCCAAAACCGTAACCAAAATCAAAATAGAGTGAACCAAGGTTTCCAAAACCAAGGTAACTTAAACTTTAATCGAAACCAAGGTCAGGGTAACTTCAATCAAGGGTATTTCCATGGAAATAACAACCAAAATCAAGGAAATTTCAACCAAGGTCCCAACCAAAAGAATCGTGCTCAAAATTTTAATAACCAAAATCAAGCCATTGTTCCAACTGGGCCTTCATCTGACGAGTTGTTAAAACAATTCATGAAATCCCAAGAAGAGATGAACAAGTTGTTGGTTAGCCAGATTTCTGAAATCAAGAAGTCTTTAAATGATCGACCCTCAGGTTCAGGAACACTTCCGAGCAACACGATCGCTAACCCGAGGGGCGATGCTAAGGCGATCACAACTAGAAGTGGTGCTTCTTATGATGAACCCGCGATTCCTACTACCTCTTCTTCCTCTCCTCCAAAGGTAGTGGAACGTGAACCTGAGGTGACAACGGACAAGGTGCAATCTCCTAGCTCACGAAGTACCGCACACGTCCAACCTCAGGTTATTTCTGAAACCAGATGCAAACCTGGAGTTGTCTTTGAACCACCTGAAACTCCAGTGGACAACCCTAAATCCAAAACTTCTATTCCTTACCCATCATGTCTCAATGAACAAAAGCTCCACGAAAAGGCTAGTCACCAAATGGATAAATTTTTCCAAATCTTTCAAGATTTGCACTTTGATATTAGCTTCGCGGAGGCTATTCTCTTGATGCCCAAGTTTGCATCAACAATCAAGAATCTATTAAGTAATAAGGAAAAACTCTTTGAGATGGCTAGAACTACGTTGAATGAGAACTGCTCAGCAGTTCTTTTCAAAAAGCTTCCCGAGAAATGAGAACTGCTCAGCAGTTCTTTTCAAAAAGCTTCCCGAGAAGCTTGGAGACCCCAGAAAATTTCTCATTCCTTGTATTTTTCCGGGTATGGTTGAATGCTTCGCCTTGGCCGATCTGGGTGCTAGCATTAACATGATGCCATATTCTGTGTGGAAGAAACTCTCTCTTCCCGAACTCACTCCCACGTGCATGACTTTAGAGCTTGCCGATCGATCGATTTCTCGTCCACTTGGCATCGCCGAGGACGTATTCGTTAAAGTGGGAAAGTTCCATTTTCCGGCAGATTTTGTGATTGTTGACTTTGATGCCGATTCAAGGGTCCCTCTCATTCTTGGAAGGGGATTCCTTAGAACTGGGCGTGCTCTCATCGATGTATTTGAGCAAGAGATCACATTGCGTGTTGGAACGGAAGCCATCAACTTCAACCTCGATCAAACTTCAAGGTACTCCTCCAATTATGACTCTGAATCGGTAAACCGAATAGATGTCATCGATGTAGCTGCTAAGGAGTACGCTCAAGAGGTTTTAGGTTTCATTGATGATTCTACGAGTGAAAACTTCACTCCATCTTCTTATCCCATCATTGCCAATTCTTCTTCTTCCCTCACTCCGTTTGAGGGAAGTGACTTCGTCTTAGAAGAGATTGAGGCCTTTCTCAAAAGTGATTCGATTCCCGATGGAATCGATAACCAAGAGATTGACCCCGAGAGGGATATTCTCTTACTTGAGAAGTTATTAAACGAAGATCCCTCTCCTCTTCCCATTCTACCACAACAACTTCATAAAGAGGAAGTCAAAAATGTTGAGAAAACTGATGACTTTCTTGAGGTTGAACTTAAGGACTTGCCGCCTCATCTTGAATATGCATTTCTGGAAGGTGATGATAAATTACCCGTCATAATTGCTAAAGATTTAAGTGTTGAGGAAAAGGCTGCTCTAATAAAGGTTCTGAAGTCACATAAACAAGCAATTGCTTGGCGACTCTCCGACATCAAGGGCATTGACCCTGAATTTTGTACCCACAAAATTTTAATGGAGGATGACTTCAAACCAGCAGTCCAACAACAAAGAAGGGTGAATCCAAAAAATTCATGAGGTCATCAAACAAGAAGTTTTAAAACTTCTTGATGCCGGGTTGATTTACCCTATCTCGGACAGTCCTTGGGTTAGCCTAATACACTGCGTTCCAAAAAAGGGTGGCATAACTGTTGTCACTAACGAAGAAAACGAGTTGATTCCAACTCGATTGGTTACGGGTTGGCGTGTCTGCATTGACTATCTCAAGTTAAATGACGCCACCCGCAAAGACCATTTTCCTCTGCCCTTTATGGATCAGATGCTCGAGAGATTAGCGGGGAATGAGTACTATTGCTTCCTCGATGGTTTCTCGGGTTACTTTCAGATTCCCATTGATCCGTAGGATCAGGAAAAGACCACTTTCACGTGCCCCTACAGAACTTTTGCTTATAAACGTATGCCATTTGGTTTATGTAATGCTCCGGGCACGTTTCAAAGATGTATGATGGCCATATTTTCCGACATGATCGGGAAAACTATGGAGGTCTTTATGGACGATTTTTCGGTCATTGGGGATTCGTTCCAAACATGTCTCTCCCATTTAGACAACATGCTCAAACGTTGTGGAGACACAAGGTTATGTCTAAATTGGGAGAAGAGTCACTTTATGGTCAAAGAGGGCATTGTCCTCGGCCATAAAATTTCAAAGCACGGGATTGAGGTTGACAAAGCCAAAGTGGATGTCATCGCAAAATTACCTCATCCCACTACCGTCAAGGGTATTAGGAGCTTTTTGGGTCATGCCGGTTTCTATCGTAGGTTTATTCAAGATTTTTCTAAAATTGCCCGGCCTATGACCCATCTCCTAGAGAATGATGCTCCCTTTATCTTCTCCCCCGAGTGCATCGAAGCTTTTGAAACATTGAAGAAAAAGCTTACTGAGGCACCGATTCTTATTGCCCCTGATTGGGACTTGCCCTTCGAACTCATGTGTGATGCGAGTGATTATGCAATAGGGGCAGTCTTGGGGCAACAAAAAACAAAACACTTTTAGCCTATACACTATGCGAGCAAAACTATGACCGAGGCTCAAAGTCATTACACCACCACTGAAAAAGAATTATTAGATGTGGTGTATGCCTTTGAAAAATTTCGGCCATACTTGATATTGACCAAGAGCATAGTGTATACGGATCACTAGGCTTTGAAGTATCTATTTGCAAAACAAGATGCAAAGCCGAGACTACTCCGTTGGGTTCTCCTCCTACAGGAATTTGATATCATAATTCGTGATAAAAAAAGGAGCTGAGAACCTTGCTGCTGATCATCTCTCCCGTTTGGAAAACCCCCATCAAGATGTCTTCGAGAGGAAAGAAATTAATGAAACCTTCCCTCTCGAGACACTCAATGCGTTTACCTTTCGTGGAGATTCTATTACCCCATGGTTTGCCCATTTTGCAAAGTACCATGCGGGTAACTTTGTGGTGAAAGGGATGTCGTCCCAACAGAAAAATAAATTCTTCAAAGATGTAAAACATTACTTCTGGGACGACCCCTACCTGTTTAAAATCTGTGTGGATCAAGTCATCCGGCGGTGTGTTTATGGTCAAGAAGCCACTGAAATTCTCTAGGCTTGCCATGCTGGTCCCACGGGGGGCCACCATAATCCAAACTACACCGCCAAAAAGGTGTTTGATTCTGGTTTCTATTGGCCCACGATTTACAAGGATGCCCAGGAATTAGTCAAATCCTGTGACGCTTGTCAACGTCACGGGAATATTTCACAAAAGAATGAAATGCCACAAAATGCAATTCAAGTTTGTGAAATCTTTGACGTATGGGGCATCGACTTTATGGGGCCATTTCCATCATCTCATGGAAATAAGTACATACTCGTGGCTGTTGATTATTTGTTAAAATGGGTTGAAGCAAAAGCTCTACCCACAAATGATGCCCGAGTTGTTGTGAAATTCTTGAAAGCTCTTTTTGCTCGATTTGGAACTCCACGTGCTATAATTAGTGATCGTGGTACGCATTTCTGCAATGACAAATTTGATAAAGTCATGCAAAAGTATGGTGTAACTCACCGTCTTTCTACTGCGTACCACCCTCAAACAAGTGGACAAGTAGAAGTTTCCAATCGAGGCATTAAGAGAATATTGGAAAGAACTGTAGGTGAAAATCGTGCAGCGTGGTCGGATAAATTAGATGATGCACTTTGGGCTTTCCGTACGGCTTACAAAACACCCATCGGGTGTACGCCTTATAAGCTTGTGTACGGGAAAGCGTGCCATCTTCCGATCGAGCTTGAGCATAAAGCCTATTGGGCCCTCAAGCATGCAAATTTTGACCTCAAAACTGCGGGTGATCATAGGAAAGTTCAACTGAATGAATTAAATGAACTTCGTGATCAAGCTTACGAGAACTCTTTGATCTATAAAGAAAAGACAAAGAAGATTCATGACTCAAAAATCAAGAACCGCGTTTTCAACGTAGGTGATCGAGTCCTTCTTTTCAACTCTAGACTCAAGATCTTCTCGGGAAAGCTCAAAACCCGTTGGACTGGCCCATTCACTATCGCAAAGGTTTATCCTTATGGTACTGTCGAGTTATCTCAAACTGACGGTCCAAATTTCAAAGTGAATGGGCATCATTTGAAACATTACTTTGGAGAGGACATACCATCCATGGTTGTCCCGGATCTCCAAACTTTCCCCAAGGACAATTGAATTCGGGGATCGAGTCAAGCTAGCGACTCGATAAACAAAAACAGTAGCAACAACATGGGTTTTCACCCATGTCTCTAACTTCTTTCTACTTTCTAACACCCAAGTGTGGGGGAGTGACCGTCCTCTGCAGCTGTTTGCAATGTATATATCTTTGAAAAAAAATGTGTGTTGTATGTATATAAAAAGAAAGTGAAAAATGAAAAATGATATTCCCACAGTTAGCTTATAATATTATCTTTTTACGTTCAAAGAGTCGGCATAATAGCCGGGACTTTGAATATTGAGGACAATATTCAATTCTAAGTGTGGGGGAAATTCTAGCGAATTTTATCAAATTATACCCTCTAGTACCCCCGTTTTTGGCCTAAAATTTAAAAAGAAATCACTTTATTTTAAAAATTTTGTGGTTATCAGTCCGCCATGTCTAAATGACAAAAGGATTGGCTAATCCAGAAGCAAACGGCTCTTGGTAAAGATATCTTAAATCCGTTTATGGCTTACAATTTGCCGAAAATTGTATGGTATTCAACTCTCCATATCCTAAAAAGTAAAGAGTTGGCTAGCCCGCAAGATTATGGCTTGTGGTAAAGGCAGTGGAAAACCATAATTGGTAATCAACTCACCAAGATGATGACTGTATTCCATCAAGATTTGGCTAGTCCAGAAGCAAACGGCTTCTGGTAAAGACAAATCAAAACCGTTGACAGCTGGTGGTTTGCTCAAAATCACATGGTTATCAGTGTACCATGGTTCTTACTTGAACTAAAACATTTGGCTACTCCAGAAGTAATGGCTTTTGGTAAAGAGATTCAAATCCATTAAGTTTTCTCAAAAAGATTGCTAGGGACTAGCAATAGTTTAGTGTGGGGATTGATGAGTGCTCAAACACTCATCATTTTTGTCGTATTTGAACTGCCAAAACATCCAAAAACACTCAGAAATGCATCAAAATACTGAAAATATCTCAGGGATTGTGTTTTATATGTTTCAAATGCAAAATGAGTAAAAACAATGAAAAACGAACAAAGTTTGCATAATTGACAGTTTCAGTCCCCCGACTTTCAAAAATAGACAAAACTAGTCCCTGGACAATTATTTTGAAAGAAAAGTCAACCTAAGGAATCTAAAAGTCAAAATTTATCATAATTGGTCCTTGGGTGAAAGTTTGAGAAAACGTACAAAAATGGCCCCTTAAGTTTCAAATTAGGCAGTTTTAGTCCCTGGGAATTTTAAAGTTGAAAATATCTTTTGTGGCCCTTATATTATTGAAATGTGGCAAAATTGACCCTTGGAATAACTTTGGAATATTGGCACTTTTGGTCCTCAAGTTTCGGTAAATTTCAAAATTGGTCCTTGAGCTTAATATTATTACAAACCAAACGGACTACCCTTGTATTCCAAACCAAATCCAAATCAAACATAAACACCCCAGCCCACCACTTTCTTTGGCCCAAATACTACACCAGCCCACCACAACTTTTTAATATTAATCCCAGGGTCAAACAACAAAGTCAACCCCACCCTTTCTTCTTCCCCGCCAAAACACCCAGCCCCCAAACACCCTGCAACTTCCAACATTTATGTCCCCCTCCAATCTCCAACACAATCTACTATCCACCTGATGCGTAGAGATTGCACCAGGCTTTACCTCTCAAGGGATCTTGAGAAGCTTACAACCCCCACCAGGAAGTGTACCTGATCGTTGTAGTATAGTATAGTGACAAGTACCGGGGGGATTGATCGTTCAGCTAGGAATAGTGTCGCTAGGATTAGAAAACCTAAATACTAGTTCTAAAGGTGAGGGATGATTATTTTTTGTATTTTTATATTTTTTAGAATGCAAGTAAATATCTCTGGTTTGAAGGATTTGGGCGGAATTAGTTGCTAGTCAACTAACCCAATACTAAAGATGCAATCAAAATAAAATACTAGAAATGAAAATAAACTAAATTAAACTAAGGTTGTGAGCAATAAGTGGAGAAATTATGTTTACTTAGATGTCACTACTCCCTAGATATCTTTTACACGTTAATTACTTGTTATAGTTGCGTGGATGATGGATTGTATTCCTTAAAACCATTCATGGGGTGGCGCATTTAATTCCCCAATCCTATGAGTGCCTACTTCACTCCTATGTCGAGCCGGCTAAGAAGCTCCTAACATGGGATCATTAGAATTTACTCATGCATTAAATACAACCAATAAAACCTAGTGCACGTCAGTTCATGTTTCCTAAGAGGTTCAAGCATGTTACCATTTGGAGATCTGCCAGTTTTCTTAAGCCTAACATCGAAATCATTCATCCAATACAACCATAAACAAGTAATCAACACATAATTAACATCTAGGTTTCATTAGATCTAAGCAAACACAAGATAGATCTAGCCTAGCATGATGGAATTAAGACAAGAACAAGATATAGACAACCAGCACATAGACATATTGATTGAATTAGAAGAACACTTATCTCAATTACACATGAAAGGGTTCAAGGGCTGAAAACCCTTGAAAACCTGTAAAATTCGTACTAAGTTCGGCCTTAGGGTTTCTCCAAAACTTCTCTTTTTTTTATGAATGAAAATTAGAAAACTATATATAGGAAATTGAAGCTGACGGCGTCAAGACCAAATAGGTGACGCCGTCATCTCGCTGCCAAAAGAATTCTCGGACTGCCTTGATCTACTTCTGACGCCGTCACGTTATAACTTTTTCCAGGCCGCCACGTATTTTACTCTTGACACTCTTCCTTGTGACGCCTTCATTTCTGTACTGGGTCGTCATGAAAATTACTCTTGATGCCGTCAAAATGTTGCTCTTGACGCCGTCACCTACTGTTCCCAGCTTGGAAAATTAAGACTTTGGCGTTTTCTTCACTTTTATGCTCCAAAAATGTCCGAATTGCTTCCTTTTCCAGATTTCTCTCCCAAAGTACCTAAAATCACAAAAGGAACGATTTAGGGCAATATTTGATCAAATAAATTCAATTCTGGGCTTTAATGACCCCCTAAAAGTGGTTCATTTTTCGCCTCGTCATATACCCTTACACTTGAGATTTGCTTGTCCTCAAGCAAATGCGCTTTTATTCTAATCAAAATACAAGTTAGGGGTCATTTAACACTAATATAAAAGTAATTACAACAAATAATCGTTCCACTAAAGACCAAAGACAAGCACGGAGGTCATACACAAACACCTCACAAATAGTGTTTAGATACTCACATCTCGCGGGTGTAATAAAGTATAAATTACAATATGGAAACGGAAGATATCTCTCACTACCTGTCATAGCAAAATAGATTACCATAGGCTTGGGAAAGGATCAAACCTCCACCACATGGCGTAAGCACCTAGGATAAACTATCAAAGAGGTCTTTTAAAGGGTTGTAATGTTAGGTGTAGGGATATGAAATACACGGTTTTGTTGGATAAAGGAAGTTTTTACTGGTGGCGAGTTAACAATCTTGGTTAATTACATGTACAATATGGCGTTGCTAAGCCAAGACTAGACTCGACTTAAGCTAATAAATGAAAAATAACGAAAACATAAAATAAACATAGAATAAAAAGGGATGGTAGTCCGTATGTTTTTTTTTTTTTCTCTTTTTCTTTTTCTATTTTTTTTTTTTTTCTTTTTCTTGATTTTTCGATTTTTTTTTTTTTTTTTTTTTTTTTTTTTTTACATACACTCTTACCCTACCATCCAAAATAATACATCATAGGGAATAAACGTTCCCCTTACACTTGAATCTTTACATACTTTACAATAAACTAATCTAATGACTCAAATTAAGAAAATCAAAACACTTGGAGCACTTTTAAGATTAACGCACATATGGGGGTAATATATGATGTTCTTCCCCATTACTCCATAAAATAAGTACTTTACCCATGAATCCTAATCGTCCCAAAACAATATGTACAAGGATATGACTCGACTTAGCAACCATGTAATCAATTAGAAAGTTAACTTAGGGTTTAACAAATAACAATAATGCACTAAAGATGAGTGCATACACGGAAGGCTAAGGCGATTTGGGTGTACATTTAAGTGGGGTGTAACAAATTCTTCCTTTAAGTAAAATGCTTAAAGTTAGAAACGAAAAGATAGGCTCGGAGGGGTGTACTAGGGGTTTCGTGTACTAAAAATGAGTACAACGCTAAGGGTGTGGGAAAAATTAGTTGACTTAACTAGCCAAGTAATATGACTTAAATGGTCAAGTAATTATGATACGGGTTTAACACAAGGGTGATCCTAATGCCTCTTATCATGTAGTAAATCCTACTACATGAATGTAGTCTCACTAGCGGTATCGGGATGCATCACTAACGCAAGTTCTAGAATCTAAATGCTACCGGTACACTCATAAGCACTAATAATAAATGCTTTTCCTATCAAATCTAAAGGCGAACCTCACATATTTGGGTGGAAATTTTTTCTGAATATACGGTTATGTGCTAGTCGTACAATCTCCTATCCATGAGACGCTTGCTATGGCTAAAGTTTCACTCCTAAATGTTGTAAAAAAATTTAAATTTGGTGCTAAAATTGCACTAACAAGTATTTCTCATAGTTTTATTACACATCTACCATTAAACAAAACAAACTCAAGCGAAAGTGCACATGTAAGGTATCATCATTTTACCCTCCCCTTACACTTAAGATGAACATTGTCCCCAATGTTCAAGTAAAGAATGTAAAAGTGAAATAGTAAAAAGAATGAAATCAAATACTCCCCTGATTCGCTTGGTATGGATAATAAGGTGGCCAGGTTAAATCTTCCTCCAAGAAAATGAACAATCAAAGCTTCCCTTCCAGAATATAAATCATCTTCTTGTCATACATAACCTGTAAATCCTGAGAAAACAAACAAGGCAACCTCGCATAAAATCGGCGACAATCTATATAAGTTACTAAATCCTAGAAAACAAGATAAGATATAATGCTTGTGGAATGAAGTTTGCAGATTTCCTGGAGATTATAAAACTTAATTATTCACAAAAACTTTAAGACTCCGTTAGAAAAACAAAACCGGTAAAATTTCCAGATTTTTACACGTGACGCCGTCAAGAGTTAACTCGTGACGCCGTCAGAAGTGATCTGTAGAAATTCTTATGTTAAGTTTCCGGAAAATTTATGGAAAAACTTGGTCCTACTTCCTGGAAAATCCTGCAAAACTTCATTATGACTCAATACAAGCATTTGACTCTAACAAATATGAATATACATGTTCACTTAATATTGTGGAGAATCATGATCGGTTTGTTTCTTAAAAACATATTTGGGGTTTCCCCTTACACTTATCTTTTGCAAAAATACTTTTAGGTGGAGTTAAGACTAGGCCAAAATAACAAAGTAAAGTATTTCCACTATTTAATTGAGAAACATGATCTACCAACAATAAAAATAAAGCATGCATACGGAAACAAATAACAAACAATCAAAATAAAATCACACAAAGCATGGGTTGCCTCCCAAGAAGCGCTTTTCTTTATTTACGAGTCTTGTAGCTAGACTCAAGGTCATGGGTTACTACGTGACCTCATCATCAAACGTCACATCCTCCTCACTAATCATTTCATTGTTATTTTCTTGATAATGTTTTACACGTTGTATGTTAACAGTAAATTCCCTACCTTCATCGTCTAATAACACAACGGCTCCAGTTTTAGAGGAGTTTTTCACCATAAACGGTCCATACCATCTAGACTTGAGTTTTCCCGGAAATAATCGCAATCGAGAATTGTATAATAGGACTTTGTCTCCTTCTGAAAATTCTTTGGGTTTCTTAATTCTCTGGTCATGCCATCTTTTTGCTCTTTCTTTATATGTGATGGAAGATTCATAGGCTTCTAGCCTAAGCTCATCAAGCTCGTGTAATTGCAAGAACCTATTAGTTTCGGCAATCGTATAATCTAAGTTACATGTCTTAAGCGCCCAATAAGCCTTATGTTCTAATTCTACCGGCAAGTGACACGCCTTACCATACACCATGCGAAACGGGATCGTTCCAATAGGTGTCTTGTAGGCGGTTCAGAATGCCCACAAGGCTTCGTCGAGTTTAAATGACCAGTCTTTTCTATTTTGACTAACCGTCTTTTCAAGTATTCTTTTAATAGCCCTATTGGTGTTTTCGACCTGGCCATTGGTTTGTGGATGATAGGCGGTGGAAAACCGATGGGATACCCCGTACCTCTTCATGACCTTCTCCATTTGTGCATTGCAAAAATGGGTCCCCCTATCACTGATGAGAGCTTTAGGAATCCCGAATCTAGCGAAAAGCTTTTTCAGGAAATGGATGACTACTCTGGCATCGTTAGTCCTAAGGGCTTGTGCCTCAACCCATTTTGAAACATAATTGATGGCAACTAAAATGTATTTGTTCCCCCCTGAAGATGGAAAGGGTCCCATGAAGTCAATTCCCCAAACATCGAAGACCTCACATACTTGTATAAAATTCTGAGGCGCTTCATCTCTATGTGATATGTTCCCGGCCCGTTGACATGCATCGCACGCCTGTACCATTTCTTTGACGTCACGGAAAATTGTGGGCCAATAGAATCCCGCATCGAAAATCTTTCGGGCGGTGGTGTTTATCCCATGATGCCCGCCAGAGGGACCAGAGTGACATTCCCTCATAATCTTTACTGCCTCACTTTCTGAAACACAACGTCTTATAATTTGGTCAGGACACCTTCGGAACAAAAATGGTTCATCCCAAAAGTAGTATTTTAACTGAGAAAAGAACCTTTTTCTTTCGTATCTAGTCAAGTGTTCAGGAACGAGTCTGCTTGCGAGATACTTGGCAAAATCGGCGTACCAAGGCTCCGAATCAATCATTAACATGAGTTGTTCGTCAGGAAATGAATCCCTAATCTTGCTTCTATCGTACTTATCTAAGGGGTTTTCAAGACGAGATAGATGATCTGCGGCCAGATTTTCTGCCCCCCTCTTATCACGAATCTCAACATCGAATTCTAGCAGCAATAAGATCCACCGAATTAGTCGTGGCTTAGCATCCTGCTTCGCAAAAAGATATCGAAGAGCCGAGTGATCAG
Source organism: Artemisia argyi (assembly GCA_030686995.1). NCBI lineage: Eukaryota > Viridiplantae > Streptophyta > Magnoliopsida > Asterales > Asteraceae > Artemisia > Artemisia argyi. The sequence goes on from CM060676.1 coordinate 51,846,725, forward strand.
TGAAAACGACTGTCTTTGAAAGGACAAGATATTGCCGGAATTTGTCGAATGCGAACACTATGGCTAATAATTCCTTTTCGGTGGTGGAGTAATTATCTTGAGCGGGATTCATGGTTTTGCTAGCGTAGTAAATAGGTTGGAAAAGCTTGTCGCGCCGTTGGCCCAAAACAGCCCCGACAACGAAATCGCTAGCGTCACACATGATTTCAAATGGTAACTCCCAGTTAGGTGTAATCATGATTGGAGCTTGTGTGAGTTCCCTTTTTAAAAGATCGAATGCATCCTTGCATTCTTGGGGAAAATCAAACGGAGCATCCTTCACAAGCAATTGAGTCATCGGCCGAGCTATTTTGGAGAAGTCTTTGATGAATCTCCGATAAAACCCGGCGTGCCCCAAGAAGCTGCGTATTGCTTTAACAGTCGTGGGGTATGGTAGCTTAGATATAGCTTCAACTTTAGCTTGGTCCACCTCTATTCCGTTCCCTGAGATCTTATGCCCTAACACAATCCCTTCTTTTACCATGAAATGGCACTTTTCCCAGTTTAACACCAAGTTGGTTTCCTCACAACGTTTAAGCATCTTTTCTAGATTAGCAAGACAGCGGTCAAAGGAGTTCCCGAAGACCGAAAAGTCGTCCATGAACACTTTCATGCTGTCTTCCATGAGTTCGTGAAAGATTGCGGTCATGCATCGTTGGAAGGTGGCGGGGGCATTACATAGCCCAAAAGGCATCCTTTTGTAGGCAAATGTTCCATATGGGCAAGTAAACGTGGTCTTTTCTTGGTCCTCAGGTGCTATGGGAATTTGAAAATACCCTGAGAATCCATCCAAGAAGCAATAGTACTCGTGCCCAGACAATCTCTCTAACATTTGGTCAATGAATGGTAAGGGAAAGTGATCCTTCCTCGTGGCATCATTGAGCTTTCGATAGTCAATGCATACCCGCCATCCAGTGACCGTTCTCTGGGGCAACATCTCACCCTTGTCATTCTTAACTACAGTCATTCCACCCTTCGTAGGTACAACCTGTACAGGACTGACCCATGGGCTATCCTTGGGTAAATCAATCCTGCATCCAGAAGTTTGATGACTTCTTTCTTTACTACTTCCTTAATGTTGGGTTCACCCGCCTCTGGGGTTGCACGGTAGGTTTATAATCTTCTTCCATGAGAATCTTATGTGTGCAAAAAGTTAAGTCAATCCCCTTAATGTCGGCCACACTCCATGCGAACACTCCCTTATATTTCTTTAGGACCTCTAAGAGTTTACCTTTTTGTTCATGTTCCAAGGAAGAGTTTATGATTACCGGCAGTTGGTCCTCTCCCTGAAGGAAGGCATACTCCAAATGGTTAGGAAGATCCTTAAGATCTAACTCAGGAGGTTCGATAATAGATGGCTTAAGCTTGTTTTCGGGCTTTCGGAGCTCAAGATGCTCCGTTGCCTCTTTTCTAGGGTAGAAGGAGACTGCACCAACATCCTCCATCTTTTCCACCTCTAGCAAAGGCAGAAAACTCTCGTCCCGTAGCCAGCCTTCCTCGATTTGTTCATCGACACAGCTATCGATGACATCTGTGAGTTCATCGACCTCCCCAATGAAATAGAGCCGGTTAGCTGCTTCGAGAGAGAGATCCATAGAGTCCTTTATGTCAAAGGTTGTGCTATTGGTTCCCACTCGCAAGGTTAATTTGCCGTCATAAACATCAATGACTGCACAAGCGGTAGCAAGAAATGGTCTCCCTAAAATGATGGGTACCAAGTCATCCTCCTCCATATCCAGGATTACGAAGTCGACCGGGAATTTAAATTTCCCAACTTTGACTAGCACATTCTCGCATATCCCTACGGGGTACTTGACTGATCTATCGGCTAGTTGGATGTTCATACGGGTAGGCTTTAATCCAGAATATCCTAATTTAAGGAACATAGAGTGAGGCATGAGATTGATACTTGCCCCCAAATCGGCAAGAGCATTCTTTATTGATAGAGATCCGATGGAGCAAGGCAGGGTGAAACTGCCCGGATCGTCTACCTTTTTGGGTAGCCTTCGATGGGTCACCACTGAGCATTCTTCCCCCAGGGTCACAAGACCCTCGAGTTTCTTTCGGTTAGCGAGTAGTTTTTTAAAGTATGCGCTGTACTTTGGCATGTGATAGCAAGCATCAAGGAGGGGTATGGTGACTACCGAGTCTTTTAGGTATGACAAGAATCTTTTATTATCATTCTCAGTTTTCTGGTTCCTTAATCGGGATGGAAACGGGATTCTCACAGGTTGGTTGGGTGGGGTTGATGGGGAAGGGGTCGTCAAGGGAGGTTGGTTAGGAGTCTCGCTGTCTACATCCTCCTCCTCCTCGCGAGGCTTGTTTGGATCGGGAGTGATGGGGGACGAGCTTGGGTAAGGGGGTCCTTGGTTGTTGTTCCAGCTCGAGTGGTTATCGCGAGCATGGGGTCTTTTTTACTTACTAATGGCCTTTCAAGGTTATCTAGGGCTGAGTTAAGCTTGTTGAAAAATTCTCCAATGTCATCCTGCTGCTCGTCAACAAGTTCATTAAGACCTTTCAATTGTAAGCCTTTTTCTTGAGTGAAGTGACCAAGGTCATCTTCAAAAGTGCTCCTGATTTCAAAGTCAGGGCCTTCCTCTCCTTCTTTTCTTTTTACCAGATTTCCCCAGAGGGTGTAATCGTCATTTTGGTAAAAAGGCAAAAGGGAGGGATCAGCATAGATGTCACCTCCTGACAAGCATGCATGTTCAGTCATGGCTGCTCCTCCGCATTCTTCTACCTCATGCGGGCCCCCATAGTAGTCGCAGATTAAGTAAGGATTCAAAAGTTGTTTAGGCAACTGCAACCAAGCTAGGTACTCCACTCTTTTGTGAATTTTTCTCAACCGATCTGAAGTGATTTCAGAAATGTTGACAGTCGACTCAGGTTCATCCCAAGTGTCATCCTGGTCTTGAGTGTATTCTTCAATCCTATCACATCCTTCTTCGGCACTAAGATTGGCCAATCTCCCTTTTCTAGATTGGTTGATTCCGTTTCGATCATTAGAAGATACATTGTCGTAGAAGATTTGGACCAGGAGCCAAAGCTCAATGCCATGATGGGCAACTTGTCTTATTAAATCTTTGAATCTAATCCACGATTTATGGAAGGGTTCGTCCTTCCCTTTTCGGAAACGGAGGATCCTATCTCTAAACGCTGAGGTTTTTCCAGGTGGAAAGAACTTCTCATAGAACTTGGATATGAGTTGCTCCCATGTGAAAATAGATTCAGAAGGAAGTTTATCATACCACTCTTGGGCTTTGTCATATAGGGTGAAAGGAAAGAATCGCAATCGGGACGTGTCTCTAGTAGCCCCATCCGTATGAAGGGTGTCTACTATTTTCAAGAAGTCTTTAATGTGTTGAATTGGATCTTCCTCATCTAATCCACAAAACTTACACACACTTTGGATAAGCCAAACGTCGTTCGCATGCAAGACCTCATTGGTGTGTTCGTTTGGGTAAACAATGGCATTTGAGAAGCCACGAGGGGTTGGGGAGGAGTAGTCCTTAAGGCGCTTAGGGATAGGAGTTGCGGGAGTACTCATCTCGTTGTTGGGTTGGGAGCTAGGGGTTGTAACGTGATTTTCTGAATTTTCTTCAGAGAGGGGTGCATCAAAATCGATGGCAACGCTAGATGGTTCAGGAGTTGAGTGAGATTGTCTTAATCTACGCATTTCTCTTTCGGGTTCTGCATAAGGCAAGACAAGGTTTCTAGTGGAACTACGACTCCTAGTGATCCTAAAGTTAGAGGATTCGTCGGTTGCCATGATGGCAGGTGGTGAAGAGTTACGAACAAAAACACGAACAATAAGATAGACTAAAGAAACCTAAAAATAAAAATAAAATCTTACTAGAAAGGAATCTAGCAAGTAGACCTAATAAAAAGAGATTCTAACCTAGACAATAACTATTCCCCAGGCTGCGGCGCCAAAAACTTGATGCGTAGGGATTGCACCAGGCTTTACCTCTCAAGGGATCTTAAGAAGCTTACAACCCCCACCAGGCAGTGTACCTGATCGTTGTAGTATAGTATAGTGACAAGTACCGGGGGATTGATCGTTCAGCTAGGAATAGTGTCGCTAGGATTAGAAAACCTAAATACTAGTTCTAAAGGTGAGGGATGATTATTTTTTGTATTTTTATATTTTTTAGAAAGCAAGTAAATATCTCGGGTTTGAAGGATTTGGGCGGAATTAGTTGCTAGTCAACTAACCCAATACTAAAGATGCAATCAAAATAAAATACTAGAAATGAAAATAAACTAAATTAAACTAAGGTTGTGAGCAATAAGTGGAGAAATTGTGTTTACTTAGATGGCACTACTCCCTAGATATCTTTTACACGTTAATTACTTGTTATAGTTGCGTGGATGACGGATTGTATTCCTTAATACCATTCATGGGGTGGCGCACTTAATTCCCCAATCCTATGAGTGCCTACTTCACTCCTATGTCGAGCCGGCTAAGAAGCTCCTAACATGGGATCATTAGAATTTACTCATGCATTAAATACAACCAATAAAACCTGGTGCACGTCAGTTCATGTTTCCTAAGACGTTCAAGCATGTTACCATTTGGTGATCTGCCAGTTTTCTTAAGCCTAACATCGAAATCATTCATCTAATACAACCATAAACAAGTAATCAACACATAATTAACATCTAGGTTTCATTAGATCTAAGCAAACACAAGATAGATCTAGCCTAGCATGATGGAATTAAGACAAGAACAAGATATAGACAACCAACACATAGACATATTGATTAAATTAGAAGAACACTTATCTCAATTACACATAAAATGGTTCAAGGGCTGAAAACCCTTGAAAACCTGTAAAATTCGTACTAAGTTCGGCCTTAGGGTTTCTCCAAAACTTCTCTTTTTTTTATGAATGAAAATTAGAAAACTATATATAGGAAATTGAAGCTGACGGCGTCAAGACCAAATAGGTGACGCCGTCATCTCGCCGCCAAAAGAATTCTCGGACTGCCTTGATCTACTTCTGACGCCGTCACGTTATAACTTTTTCCAGGCCGTCACGTATTTTACTCTTGACGCTCTTCCTTGTGACGCCTTCATTTCTGTACTGGGTCGTCATGAAAATTACTCTTGACGCCGTCAAAATGTTGCTCTTGACGCCGTCACCTACTGTTCCCAGCTTGGAAAATTAAGACTTTGGCGTTTTTTTCACTTTTATGCTCCAAAAACGTCCGAATTGCTTCCTTTTCCAGATTTCTCTCCCAAAGTACCTAAAATCACAAAAGGAACGATTTAGGGCAATATTTGATCAAATAAATTCAATTCCGGGCTTAAATGACCCCCTAAAAGTGGTTCATTTTTCGCCTCATCACCACCCTACTCCACCTCCTCACCAAAGTCAACCCAACACTTATAATTACCCTCCTCCATGTCAGCCATCCACTTCAAAAACACCTTCCAACGGCCAAGATTGATTTCAGAGGATCCAAGGGCTAAAATATGATGGGAAAGGATCAGAGACCCCCATGGAGCTTTATAAGTAAAGAAAAAATGTAAAGAAGAAAGAGAGTAGTGAGTCTAGTAGAAAATTAAAATAGTTGTAATATCGTATCAATGTATTTCTTAGTTTCAAACCTTAACTTTAGCTTTTCAGTTGTAATGTACTCATTTTCATTGTAATATCAAGTATATAAAAGCTTAATTCCAAGAGTTGTTGCAGCATTCAGTTTCTGCCATTTTTAGTAAAAATTCCATTTTAAATATAAAAGTGTTAAAAGTTATAGATAAATGTTCCCTTAAGCTTAGTTAACCTTATTTGTGAGTTTTTAAAAGTTTATAAAGCTTTGAAGCTAGTTTGGATCACAATTGCATAATTACACAAAAATTCCAAAGAAATAGTCAACAAGTCAGAAATCAGGAAAAGTTTGAAGGAGGCAAGGGAATATGGTATAGTTTGGATCCAAATGGGTTTAGAAGCCTCATGGGAGATAGTAGGATGTGGTTATGGCACTTGGTTCAGTGATCTTAGCTTGATTAGCATCTTGTAAGCTTTAATACTCATTTTCCTATTTTATTTTACCCTTGCTTCTCAAAAGTTTATTTGTGTTTATTTATGTTCAGCAGTTAAGTTTTAGCCATTGTAGTGATTAAAAAGGTGTGTTAGTTCTTTTAATCTCATTGTGTCAAAAATTTTCCAATCAACTGTCTCAATTAGCATAGCATAGGAATCCTAGTGTTTGTAGCTTTGGCTTGCATCTTTGTGCCTAATATAGCTTCTCATATCATATTCGACTGTTGTGTATCAGTCCCATGGCCTGAATTGTCCATTTGTATAAAAAAAACTCACAACTAGTCACAGTTAAAAGGGTGTTTGGAATTAAGTGGTCATCTGAGTCCTTGGTGGTGTTTGATGTTGAATACTATGGAAGTAGCTTACATTAGGTTTAATTAGTTACTTTAAGTCATAAAATACTAGAATCTTTTAGTTAAAGTCAAAGTTAGTGTTTAATTCAATCTATTAGTGCATTGTTAGGATTTTGAAACCTTAATCTCATCAAATCCATTCCTAAGTAGTCAACATAGCTTAATTCAGTGTTATTCTAGCTAAATACTTCATTTTTAATCATTAAATCAAGATTAAACTTCACAAAAGTCAACCTAAATCTCAATGTCAGGAAAGTCAAATAACCATAGTTGGCAGAAATCCAAATGTTCAGGGATTTTTCATGATTTTAGTGTTTGATATTATGATCTGAATTTCTTTGAGGTAAATCTGTGTCAACTTAACTTTTGAAACCAGCACTTGGTTTAATTTTAACATTTTTTTAGTAGATTATTACAGCTTAAAGTGACTTGCAGGGAGAGTATCTCCCCTGCACTGCTTGTCTGTTTCATCAGCTTAATTTCACTAGACACCACAGGTTTTATTAGTAGGTCCAACTTTAAGTTCTTTTGCTTTTTGGAAAGGTCTGTAGTTAAGCTTGTTAGATCAAAGGTTAGTTTTGACTTTTGAGCTTATTTGATAAGCTCAAGCAAGGCCTGCAGTTGAGCCATTGGCCTGTGTGGTCTGTGGGGATTTTGGATAAGCTTATTCAGCTTATTGGTTCATTTAGTGTACCACTTTTGTTGTTTCTGATTATTTCAAATACCCTCAACTTCATATCAGCTTATTTTGTCTTTGTTCTGTACTGTGTAGCTTTTTATAAGCTTATTCAAGTGTCTTAAAGCCCTAATAAGTTATATTACCCAACCTGTTAAGCATTTTAGAGTCCATTGTGCTTATTTTTAAGACTCAAGCAAAGTGCCTTCACAAAAGTTGTCTAATATCAGTAGTAAAATAGTTGTGTAAAAGAAAAATTGAGAAAAACCAAAAATAAGCAAAGTGATAGCTTCTATTTAAGCCTTTTTGGCTTATTTTCTGCTTATTTATAAGCAACATCTGATTTTAAATTTTTCCTAGGCTTCTTATTACCTGTAGGACTTTTAGTAATTTTTTCTGATTTTTCTCATTTCTTTTAATATTTTTTATAATTTTATTTAGTTTAAATTAATTAAATAATTAGTTTTAATTAGTTTTTCTGTTTTAAAATTAGTTTTATAATATTTTAGATTTTTTTAAATTTAATTTTCATTTTTCTAGTTAAATTTCATAATTAATTGTAATTTAATATAATTTAGTTAATTAAAAAGTAATTAATAATTAGTAATTAATTAATAGTAATTAATTAAATAGTGGTTAAAATAATTTTAATTTTCCAAAAATTTTCTTATAACATTAGGATTGTAAAAATATAATTTTCACATTCGTAGGACTTTATTTGCTCCCGTTTCATTTTTTATTTTGCGCGTTCGCGTTTATTTTAAATTCAAACGCGCGTTTTTAGGTTTAACTTACGTTTTTAAGTTATCTGATCATCAGTAATTGTTAATATAGTGTTTCTAAGTTATTTTCAATCATAATCTCGTAGTGTAATCATAATAATCAAAATCCCAACCCTTCTGTTAAATCACCCGATCATTTAAAACGATCACAAATACAATTGCACGCCTCGTCGGGACATAACGACCCGGGGAAACCCTATATTCCACGGAGATTGACTCTTAGGCTGTTTGACCTAGTTGACCATCTTTTGGTCAATTTAGGTTGACTGTTTGGAGCCAATCAGTCTCCTATTGCCCGGGATGTTTGCGCCTTAAAAAATGGAAATGAGGTTTTGACACGTCTAAATGTTTATATATATATATATATATATATATATATATATATATATATATATATATATATATATATATATATATATATATATATTGTATACAAGTTGTTCCTTATGTCCTGAAGTTACATGTATGCATCATTATTCATCTAGGTTATCCTTCTTGCTGGTATTGAGAATTTTGTTGAGGGGTTATTGCATATCTCGATTAATAGCCTGTTAAAACTAAACTACAATATATCTATGGGCCTTCTATATAACATCCAACAAATTTATGCAGGAGAAAAAGGTATCGATCTGTCAAAGTTAGAATTTGAGGCAAACTCATCAGTTGATAATGGATGGTAAGCTTTCATATAGCAGGGAATCTGACACTTAATTTATGTTGTATGTTTTGATAATAATAAATAAATTATAAATAAGATATATGCACTTAAGCATTTTCTTCTAGGTGCCAGCTCTTGAACATGCATGACAACAAAATCACTGGCGAGAGCCTAGATTTGGTGAAATATGTTGATGCTCACCTTGAAGGGCCTGCATTACTACTAAATGTGAGATTTGATATCTATGAGTCACTCTATATTTTTGTTTGCCTACCACATTAGTTGCAAATTAAAGTATGTAACTATATTTGCATTATCTGATCAACTGCATTTTTTTTTTGTTCATCATAGTTGATATATTTCAGCAATTGAGTTTGATAAAAGTGGTGATCATCTTACAACTGGTGACCGTGGGGGTAGAGTGGTATTATTTGAGAGAACATATATGAAGGAGTTCAGTAAGTCGTAGTATAGTGTACGCAGTTTTGTTGAGATTTTATATCGAATTTACAAGTGTTTTTGGCATTTTGTACATCTGCTTTCTATGTTCCCTCAAGTTTGTTATACTTATTGCATATTCTGAATTTGTTGCATTCTGTAGCTTGGTGAAAGTAGAAGGAAATTAGAGAAGGCTGATTATGTAGCAAGTAGGCATCCGGATTACGAAGTTCCGCGATAAAACCGAGTTCGAGTTCCATGAACCTGAGGTTTCTTTGAAATTTTTATTTGCCATTCTCTTTCATGTTATTTATATGGCGCTTATTTAATACTACATCTCCAACTTCTGTTGTCAGTTTGATTATTTAAAGAGTTTGGAGAGCTACAAGAAAATTAACAAAATTACATAGTGCCAATGAATACAAGTTCCTCCAGGAGGCATCCCATCACTGCGTCTACCTGTGGTAATTTTACTAGGCTCATGATGTATATGTTTATATATTTTGTTAACGATGAGAATAATAAATCGCGTCACAACTAATGTGGTCAATGAATAGGCTTTGATCGCTAATTTTGACCCATTTTCTACCTGTGGTAATTTTACTAGGCTCATGATGTATATGTTTTCATACTTTGTTAACGATGAGAATAATAAATCGCGTCACAACTAATGTAGTCAATGAATAGGCTTTGATCGCTAATTTTGACCCATTTTCTAATAAGCCATTATTGACCCGTTTGACCTTTTTAAAGTTTTAACATAAACCAAATGGTCCTCTTTCCTTTTAAGTTTTTTTAACCAGATTGACCTTTTTTAAAGTTATGACATGAACTTTTAAGAAGAATATAGTGATCAATAAAGAAATTGCAAGAGAAACTTGCTACCGTTGAGAATATGCTAGCGGTATTTTTAATGTTATATAAAAACAGTGGCGCCATTGGGATATCTTGAAAGCTTTCTAAACTAATTTTTTATTCATTTCTATGCTACTCGGAGCAAGATACTAAAAAGAAATGTGAACTGTGACATTTATGAAATAATAACAATGACCTTCTTTAGCACTTCGAATATTATAAAAGTTTTAACGCCTAAAACTGAAAGCATATTAAAATTGGATGGATTGTTTTAGTCTAATAAAGTTTTGCATGCCCTCTTACATTATTTAGCTATCTATATCAAACATGAATTCCTTTATATCCTTACCCTTTTTAGTTCTATTTCATTAAACATTTTTATAGCTATTGATAAAACTGTTTTTGTCAAGCACTTTAATGAAATTGAACTAACAAGTACAACTTACGTCTTAAACTGTCTAAATTTGTATATTTGTATTTTAGAGCAACCATTGTGTTGGCAAGAACTAATGATTTGATCCTTAAAAGTCCATGGATCGAGGTGGCTATATGCATTGTTATTGTTGTTAACAATAATGATGCTTTTATGGAAGATACATATGTGATAACAACTCATATCCGAGTTGGTGAAAAACAATGGAGGATTTAGGCTCACATAAATATCTTCGTGGCAGGGTTGGAAAGCCAATTAGCTATCTATTGGATGGTAGCTGATGATCATGATAGAATCTTAGATTCAAGGTGTCTGTTGCTACAATCTCATGTATTTTATTTATTTACTTTTATATAAATTGGGATTTAATATATGTGAATATGATGCTTATGTGTTTTATTATTTCCATAAATATCTTCGTGGCAGGGTTGGAAAGCCAATTAGCTATCTATTGGACGATGGCTGATGATCATGATAGAATCTAAGATTCAAGGTGTCAGTTGCTACAATCTCATGTATGTTTTAATTTATTTATTTACTTTTATATAAATTGGTATTTAATATATGTGAATATGATGCTTATGTGTTTTATTATTTCTTTTTGTTATGATGATTACATAATTGTTCATCAGTTTTTTGGTTATTTAGTTCATTTTTTTCTTCCTGTAGATCAATTGGAATGGGACTTAAGTTGCTTTATGTTTTCATTAGATGATGTTTATAGGGATTTGGTTGAAAGTGGGTCAAATGTTTGTAACAAGTATAAGTAGTTTCTAACTTTTTTTTTGGGTGTTTCATTTGTAGGGTTATGGCTGCTATTGGTGTTTTTGCGAGTATGTTTGTAGACCCGTATCTTGCAAGTCGTACAGTTATATGATGATTTGGCTATGATGACTATGAATAGGGTCGATTAAACCTCAGGGTGCCCGCCTATTGGCATGGTAACCTGCTAAGGTTGCAGCGATGGCGAGTGCGCCCGCTTTTTCAACCCATCTGTATGAGCCTCAGTTGTGCGGAAAGGAAACAGTCTGGGTTTTGCACTGTAGATTTAGACTATGGAATAGATACTCGAGCTGGCTTAAGTAATCTACGTGGTTGCCTAACCACGATTACTTCTCAAAATTATCCGTCCTCCGGTGTAGTTCCACCTGAGTCAACATCAATTTTAGCTTTTAAACATGGTCTTTTTTTTCTTTTTTTTTTCTTCCTGTTACGCTTAAATATTAACTAATTACATTGTCTTCTTACCCCTTCTTCCACACTTCCAGCCGTACAGCTGTGTAGATCAAGAAAATGTCATGTCGTGTATTGCATCAGCTGGGATTGGAATGACTACTCGACAAGTTGTTTTGACAAACGAACAGGCTTCCACTTCTAACATGAATAAAGGTATGTGTTTAAAAAAAATTCCGACCACGCTGGTGCATTATTTTTGTATATATACAGCGCCTTCCTTATTACTTTGTGTTGTCCTGCCTTGACTGTTCATTTTCTTACATGGCAGGCAAACATAGCACCTCTAATTGCTCCGTTCCAACGACACAAAAAAGGCGAGCATCACGAGCCTTGCCTACCTCCTCCTCACGTGGTCACAGTACGACACGCAACACGCGTAGGGGTGTTGTCAGAGGCGCATTGCCACACCAGCATCAGCCAGCAATCGCTCCAGTCAGAGACACATACTCATCTTTTTTCAGCACCTTTACTTTTTCTTTATTAATTAGTTTTCGATAACATAAGTTGTTACTAAACTGTTAAACTAATTGTTTGCAGACTCATTGCCAGTATATGACGATATAGGAGATTGTGATCAGCGTTGTCGTCATTGTCGGGCAGCCTTCTGGTACGAAGAGCGGTTAAAAGGTCACTCGAAGAGCGCCAGACCAAAATATCATTCCTGTTGTGGAGGACGCAAGATTTTTATGCACCCTGAGGTATGCGAAGATAAGATCAATGGCAGCAACCTGGAGCAACCTCAAAGGTACACTCTATATTAATCATCAAGGCAATTTATTATCGGTGATGACGGGTTACTAATCAGCGGATTGCTGGTCAAGGGCTGCTAATCACAGATATATTTAATCTTTTTTCTAATTAAAAAAAAATGCCTTTATAAGCAACAAATGACAATGTAAATCCTTCAATAACTAAGCAATCCCTGAACATTATACAACTGTTTATAACTCCTTTACAACCGATTTACCTACAACAATGTGGTATTACAAAGGACCTCTGTGACCATTGCTTTCAGGTCATGCTTTCGGTTTGGGATGACTTCAATTCCACTATTAGTACTGAATGTTCATTCTTGCAACACAATTAATTGACAACATATTTATATACATATTTGTGCAAGAGGATGTTGCGATGGTAAAGGATGTCATTCCACTGAAGTTGATCGAAACAGGAGGGTGTTCCGATGATAAAGGATGTCATTCCACTGAAGTTGATCGAACATCGGCTTGCCTCAAGAGATACTTAACATCATTGTGGGGAGATGAAGGAGGAATATCATGAGCTTCAAAATATCTGTACACCAATTTTTCAATTCGAGTGCACAAAAGCATACTCTGACACAAACTTTGCTACCAATCTGTTTTGGCTAACTTGCATATACAAACACCCCGCGGCAACGCGCGATTTCCCACCTCGTTATATTCATTACTAGAAAACAACGAAATTACCACAAGTATATAGTAATTGTTACGGATAAAGTAAATTAAAGAAAAATATTATTGTAAAGCCACCGCCCAACGTGTACACATCGGGATGATTTGTTAAGATTTTGGGTGATTAGTAAACAAAATAGAAGTTGCCAAGTGAAAGAGAATAAATTTGCAGACAGAAGTGACATCTTAACTATTATTTAATTATCATTAGCATAATTTGGACTTAGCATTTGTTCATGAATCGCGACTATAGTATACATTATTGGTAGATTATTTATGTAATTAAAATAAGAGTAGTATTATTTAAACCTAAAACACAAGTATAAATGTATGTCTAATAAATTATTTGACAAATGTATTATAATTTTTTCTTTCTTAATTTTCACTAATTAATTTTTCAAATCACCCAATCAAATTATTAGATAAATAAGTAAGCAGCAAGGTTATTAAGTACAATAAACATTTTTTCTTAAAATAATACCATGTGATCCCAAAATCGACAAAAATATATGTATATCGAATACTAAAATTGCAAACTATATTACTAAATCTTTCTTTACACGTGAGTTATATGATTTTTTATTTTGACCATTGTTTGTATTCCAAAATCTAAGGGTTCGTTTGGTAGGACGAAATCAAATGTTAAATGAATGGAATGACCGATGTAATGGAATAAGTGGTGTAATGTAATGAGTCATTACTATTATTTATCATGTTTGGTTTGTTTGATAAGACGTAATGAAATCAAAATAAAAATACTAAAATATCCATTATTGATGAGAAGTTTTATTAATATGGTTAGTTAATGGTGGAGTTTTATGTAGTTAACAACTATCAAAAGAAGAACGGTTCGATAGGAACAAATATCAAGACTATAATCCTATAATATTGGCTGCTTATAAATTTGATTAAATAGAGGAAAGTAACACATAAACTTATTATATTTTTAAGGGTTAATGACTTAAAAATGTATCATACTTCTATTTTTTTTTGTTATTGTGTGCACTGATTTTTTTTTTTTTCTTATTATGTATATTGAACTTTCAAATTTCGATTATTGTGTGTATTTTGTGAATTCGGCCATGTAAAATGACCATTTTACCCTTCAAAATTTGAAATAATAAGGGTAAAATTGTAACAAAATATACACAATAATCGAAACTTGAAAATTAATACACAATAAGAAAAAAGAAAGTTCAGTACACATAATAACAAAAAGTGACATAAATGATATACTTTAAGTCATTTTCACTAAACATTATTCAGGGTTTGTACATATAAACGTGAACATTCTTTAAACCGTTCATATAGACAATGAACTTGACCAAATCAACAAATATCGTAGCCATGGTGTCATGTCATTTATGACTATCAATATCAAACCGATCACATTATCTTAAAACCGAAATGCTAACAAAAGCCATATTGAAATCAGCATAGCCGACTTTGAATAATCATGTTAGAAGTTTTTTTTTTTTTTTTTTTACCCCCTCAAAAATATCACTAGTTGAAATGTACATCCACGAATTATAAACCTTTCTACCAAGTCGTACACCCTTGAAACATCTAGAACTATAACAAAAATCAATAGCGAGATCGTATTATCAACAACTTAGAACAAGGGGTACCATAAATCATGGCTCTAGCATCATTTTGAATTCCTTTTCAGCATTACGGGGTCATCGTCGCTTCAATGCGTAGAGATTGCGTGTGTTAAATATCTGGTGTATTTTTGTATGTTTTAGCGGATCAATTTTTTCGTATTATGAGTATGAGCATATTGTAGTTAATGTTATTTTTAGTGTGTGAAGTAGATAAAAGTATATCAACAAGGAACGACTAGGCGAGTAGTGTTAGAAATTTAAAGTGACAAATAGTTATAGTTACAAAGTTGTGATAAGTGTTCTGTGTATGAAATGGATGAATACTGTTTATTGGTTCGAACTTTTAGGTTATCAGTAGTCATGGAAGAAAAACATATGGGTGTAAAGTATAATATTATAAGAAGTAAAAATAAACGTAAATTAGTAATTTTAAATATCTGACTTTAATGTTTTAGGTAAATATGCCATGATACTTAGAGCATAGGGTATGCATGGCTTGTAGCCATGGTGCCATCCGACCAACCCACCCTATGGCGCGACTCTAACACTGTGGTTGGCGTCGTCGACTCTCACATAGTGGTAACCAACCCGTGCCGTGGAAATTTTTTTTCTTTATTGGAACGTTATCAAACGGGCAAAAAAGTGGACGTTGGGTGATTGAAACTCGTCGTTATGGTGTTGCAGAAAAAAAATAAAATAAATAAAAATAATAAGATCGACAGCAATTTTACCCACGGCACGAGACCCATAACATCATGGGTACCCGGTCTAAAAAGCTCTAACCAACTCGGCCCTTAGGTGTAATATACATGTTTTGGGAACTCTTACAGAAAATAAACTAAAGCCGAATATACTAACGGGTTACGGGCTACATAATATACTTATCTAAAGCCCAAAACATATATATTCTTCATGGGCCATTTAAACGTCGGTCTGTCAAGTACTTCAAACCAACAACAACAACAACAGAATCAGTGTCGTACACATCTTGTTCTTTGCCATTTCTTATTCTTTGAGGCAAAAAGATCATATGGAAACTGCAAAAGAACAGTTTTTGAAGGAATATGGTGAATCTTATGGCTATCATCACAAGAACATTGATGATATTCGAGCTACTGAGTTTAAAAGACTTGATGGTATGTTAAAAACTGGAAAATTTTTATTGGGTTTATATATATAATAAGTTATGTGATTTTTTTTAGGGAGTGTGTATCTGGATCATGGTGGTGCAACTTTATATTCAGAGTTACAGATGGATGCAATATTTAAGGATCTTACTTCTAATGTTTATGGCAATCCTCGTATCCTTAATGTTATGTCATTTCATAGTTTTAGAAGTCGCATAAATTGACCACATTTGTAATATCCCCCCGTGATTCTTTGAACATCATATTGATCATTTGCTCTTTGGCCGTTTAGTTATTATTAATAAATGATAATCCTAGAATGTTGGTTAAGCTTGACCTGCTATGATGTCATAGGAAAGCAGTTTGAGCTTGAGCTACTAAATTTGTGATATGGTTATACTTATACTTCAGATATTATAGTTGTGATTGTATGAACCCAGTCGTAGCTCGTAGTAGTAACAATAGGGACGTACATTTGTTGTTTCATTATTCCAGCTACGAGTTTATATGGATTCTGTAAGTAGTATACTAGTATGGCTATCAGATAGTTCCTCAACATGTATCGCTCTCTAGTGTTCAGTCTTGATTTGGTATTGTGATACCTTAATCTTGGAATATTAGATAGTCAAAGCAGCTCTAGCTTGGCCACCTCAGAAATTGTAGAAGATGCTCGTCTTCAGGTAACTTGTTATACACACACATCCTTCCTTTTATCCGACATTGAAATGCAGGATATTTATTCTGTTTAGATTATTATAAGAACATAAATTGATATAACTATATTTGCTTAAAAAGATTGAAATCCGTATCCGTCAACAAGCCGTGAATATATCTATTGTATTGTTAGGGAGATTGTTTCCATTTACTCCTATTTTTATATCTGAGTTACATAAATATCCATATGATTGTTTTTAGGTTCTCAATATCTGTAATGCGTCTCCAAAAGAGTATAAGTGTATATTCACTTCTGGCGCAACAGCAGCTCTTAAACTAGTTGGCGAGGCTTTTCCTTGGAGCAGTCAGAGCACCTTCATGTATACAATTGAAAATCACAACAGTGTCCTTGGGATCAGAGAGTATCCTTTTAATGAGTCATATTCTTTTAGCCACTTTCTTAACCTCATTGTTCCATCATATAGTATTTAGATACTTATCTAAGGGATTGTTTGCCCTTAATTTGTAAAGATACGCTCTTGATAAAGGGGCTGGAGCATTAGCAATAGACTTTGTGGAAGATACAGAATCTTCCTTTAAGGTTTTACAGCATCCGTTAAAGAAGCGAAGTGACGTTAGGACATTGGACAAAGAGCCTACTGGTAGGCAATTTCAACTGCAAGCTAATTTCAGTCATACTTATCTAATTTCTTTTCAATGTAATAAATGTTTGTCACATCTCTGATATATATACAGATCATGCATACAATTTATTTGCGTTCCCCTCAGAGTGTAATTTCTCAGGAGCAAGGTTCAATCTTGATTTAATAGGCAAGATTAAGGAAGATTCAGAACAAGTATTGGAAGGTTCTGAACTTTCTAGGTATAATATGATATTCCATGCAAGGTTTTTCGCACTATCTGAATTATTTGAATAAGAGGATGTTCGTAATGTGTTTACACATAGTGTTTCCAACCAGGGGATGCTGGCTGGTTTTGCTTGATGCTGCAAAAGGATGTTCCACAGATCCTCCGGATTTATCAAAACATAAGACTGACTTCGTTGCCATCTCATTTTACAAGGTACCTTTTCAATTTTATGTAACTAATTTAGATAAGAGGGGGACCTGCATAAGTTATTTATTGGATTATTCTTTTTTGGTCATAGCTTTTTGGTTATCCAACTGGACTTGGAGCTTTGATAGTTCGAAATGGTAAGCAGCAATAGCTAGACATTTGGCAATCATATAATAAATTTTTTGTATCCGAGTTTGTAAATACAAAAATTAAGAAATAAGACATTTAGGACAAATATAATACTTGAAATATTTTGTATACATTGTTATCCTTATTCGACTTTCTTGCTATATGTACAGAAGCTGCAAAGTTACTAAAGAAGACCTACTTCAGTGGAGGTTTGATCTGTCAACCATCCATTCATATTGTCTCATTTCCCATAAAAGAAAATTTGATATTTTATCAAAAAAAAAATTTCAGGTACGGTGGCTGCATCAATTGCAGATATCGACTATGTGAAAAGAAGAGAAGGTATTGAGGAATCATTTGAAGATGGAACACTATCGTTCATAAATATAGCATCTATTCGCCATGGATTTGAGATCCTCAATACTTTGACAACAATATCCATATCACGGTATGCTACTCTTTGATCTCACTGAATGCATAGCTGTATTCATGTGCAAAAACTATGGATTACTTTGGGAATTATTACGAATCTGTGGTAATAAAGTATAAATCACATCGTTTTAGAACAGAGTGGCTACCTTTTGCCTACTACTAGTGCTTTGGGGACAGAGATATATGTTTTTCTTTTCTTTTTTTTTCTTTTTTTATTTTATTTTATTTTATTTATTTATTATTATTTTTTTAAATTTATTAATGTTATGCTTTGCAACACGTCGATTTTTGATACTGGATGTGTTATATGCTTAACATCATGCCACCTCTGTCTATGTGGGTATCTGTCATTGAAGTTTATATCCTGTCAACCTGCAATTCTATCATATTTGCTGGTTTTGTGATGTACTTTGGTCTGCTTTTTCTACCAAAATTGCTGATGAAACTCACGTAGACATGCAATGGCATCATGGTTTCTTTCACCCATCATATTTTTTGTAATGCATAATTGATATTTTTTTCCTTTGCTTATTATGGTCTAATCTAACATATTTTTGTCTATTTTGTTCATAAGGCACACATCATCTCTTGCAAGATATACGAGAAATATGCTTTTGGCACTAAGGCATGCTGGTGGGGAGGAAGTTAGCAAAATATATGGCATGGAGTATATAAAGGTTAGTGCGTCCAAGGCATGGAGATTATGTCTTTTTCATTGTCATATGTCTCGTATAAATCAACGCTCTAGGTATGAATGCAAATAATCAAATATTCTGGTAGTGAGCTTTAATTACATATTAATTATCTGACTATCATTATAGAAGTCCCCATCACGTAATCTCAAAATTTAACTTCTTATGCACACAAGTATATGTGCTTGCTACTCTTATAATGAGTTAATGTATGTATGATTTTGTTAAAATCTGTTCATCTTGTTGCTATACATATTTTTATTTCTAGGCTTGTGTGCAATGTTCTAAAGTCTGCTTAGGCTGCTTACTCGGCAGTCCTAACTGCTTTGATTGGCTGATGCCGCCTAATTAGTTGTCTGTGCGTTTAATGGTCACCATGATATAAGATTTGGCACTAATGGTTGAATTATAAAAAAGTCAGTAAGGATTAATGGGCTTTCCTCAACCCGTATTAACCAATTGATTTTCTCAACTTGGAGGGAATCTTTCCAGTCCTTAGGACTATAGTTATAGAGAAACATTATCAATATTTGAACAAATGTGTTTTTATATGCTCGCGTAATATAAACATAATTATGTTACTACCCTCACAAGTTATAGCCTTGAAGGTCATCACCAGCCAGTAATACAATAACAGCATAGTTCCTGCTTGCTATATAGGATACCCATTCATGTATTTGGATGAATCACATATGAGTCAGCTTAATCACCAACTTCAGTTGACCGCGTAGCTCCACTTAAATGTTTTTTTTAGAATATTGCCTGTGGAAAAATTCTAACCGCTTGGTAAAAATATGATGGTTAATATAGGTAAACCTCCTTTCTTGATCTTGTAAGATTTTAAGAAAGATAAAATCCGCTTTGTTGGGCGCTTGTAACATGTCTAATGCCAACCTCGATATATATGTATGAATAATGCACGTTTCTCTAGTGGGGGTAGGACACTGGATCTCTGGTCACCTTTTACATGTACTTTTCACTGTTTTTTAAGGGTTGTTGATCATTTTTATTACTAGGAAAGCTTGCATGGCAAGTGTTTTGTTCTACATATTAAAAGCTTGCATGCTGTGTGTTTTCTTTTACTCATTTCGGAATAAAAGTAGTCACTAATGTCTAATTCGCCTTGATTTCATATTAGATGCAATTGCATAGAAGTAACTAGTTGCTTTTCCAGGCAGTATATAGTGGACTTGGTCCTGTGGTATCTTTCAACTTGAAGCGCCCTGATGGTTCTTGGGTTGGCCATCGTGAAGTGGAAAAATTAGCTTCCTTATCTGGAATTCAGCTACGGGTAACATTCATAGCGAGCCTATTCTTACCGTTTCATAAACAGGGCATGTGCGTTTATATATTCTTGTGGTTTTCACATTTTGTATATTGTGTATAGACAGGGTGCTTTTGCAATCCTGGTGCATGTTCCAAGTATCTTGGTTTATCTCATTCAGATCTTCTATCCAACATTGAGGTAAGTCTGTCGCTAACCCCTGTAGATGATTATGCAGGATCTGAATCACATGAATAGATATGTATAATCTAAAGGTAAGTGTTGTTTATCTTTTTGTTAGGCTGGACATGTTTGCTGGGATGATTATGATATATTGAATGGAAAACCTACTGGGGCTGTTAGAGTGTCTTTTGGTTATATGTCAACATTTGAAGATGCTTGGGTATGTCCCTTTAATGCAAATACATCTGATTTGGTTTCAACCTGTATGTTTTTTATTTACAAACTGCTACTAATATCCGATGACAGGTTTTAAAGTCTGAATGAATGTGCACATAAGTATGATCAATAGCTTGTAAAATATCTAAGGTTAGGGTGTAGACTTTAGATTATATATTCTCCAAGACAATAGTGCTAAAATGACACAAAAGTTTAGTAAGAGCTTTTTCCTGGTAGATTGATGACGGAAATACGGAATGCCTCCTCATGATTAGATAGCTCCTTATCCTCTTGGGATGGTCTGGAAGATGGAACTATTTTAGATAGAATGGCATTTTGAAAAGGTACTAAAAGTGAAACTAGAGTGGCTACAAAGCCCACGTCACAGGTGGTCTAAAAGGTGTCTAAACATGCTATTATGCAGTCTGAATGCCAGATAGATCCAGCAACTGTTATTTGGTTAATCGTGTCTAGTTGGAAGAGACATCCAACTGGTGATACTGTTCGTTAAACTCATACAACAGGTATTAGGCGCAGGAGACTTCAGATTCAATGTCACTTTCCATGGCATGAATCATGATTATAGGTGCAAATATGATGAGTAAAATGAATGTGAAGACGTTGGTGCAAGGAAACCAAAATGGACCTAAAAAAAATCAATATGAGCACAGACCAACTGTATGACGTAACTAATCTTAAAGGACGTAAATAAACCTAAAAATGAATATAAACTACCGTAAATGATCTATAATGATCTTCTTATCCCTATGTAGAAAAGTATTTAACCTAAAAGGAGCTAGAATTAAGCAGATAGGCCTTTGGTGGCCTACAAGAAAATTTAAAAACAGAACTGTACCAAAATAGGTTGTAGGCTATGTTTGGCGCAAAGCTTTTTGGGGCAATGAGTGGTGAGTAATGAGCTTTTTGATTTTTAGTGTTCGTTTGGCATGAGAGCTGTGAGCTTTGCTATTTTTTAGGAAAGCTCATTTTTCCAATGCTTCTTTATGAAGCTGTGAGCGGTGAGCAGTGAGCTGTGGCTACTGCTCACAGCTCACAGCTACTGCTCACATCTACTTTTGCCAAACATAGCCGTAGTCTAAGGTACTAGGTGATTGTGATACAAGTTGTAACCTTAGGATCACTTTTTGTATAAGAATATCATACTATCTAATATATAGGGTGTAATCCAAGTTGTGAATAATGCTGTTACTGAACATAAAACATTTCATACCATAATGGACCAAATGCGGTTCATCAATCAAATCTTTTAACAAACTCTATTAATGACGATTCTTTTCAACAATTTTCAATTATATAGTCATCTTAATTAGCACTGTTGGTTTTATTAATTCGCTATATTGGAACTTTTACAAGTTTTCGGTAACTTCGAAGTTGTAACTGTATGGTTCGTCGATGGTACTTTATTGTTATCACTATCAAGGCTATAGATATAATATAAATCTCAAACCTCTTCATTTCAATTTCCACAGAAATTCATGAACTTCATTGTAAGCTCATTTGTCTTGTTGCCTAATCTTTCGCCAATAAGATCCAGCTCTATCCAGTCTGCACCAGAAGGTCATCTAAACATTCCATTGTCAGTCCTTTATCTCTTTCGATTACGGAGACGTACTCTTTAACTTGTATACATGATCTAGGTGCAGATTGCAGAACACCGACAAAACATTATCTTACGTCAATTGTTGTGTATCCAATAAAGTCATGTGCGGGATTCAGAGTGGATAGTTGGCCTCTAAGCAGTACTGGTAGAGAGTTGTAAGCTGCATATGTTTCTTTAAACCTTGTGATATATTTAATATGTGCTATATATCAATTTCTTTACATTTTATATTCAGGATTGCTATATGATCGAGAGTGGCTTCTTAAAAGCATGAATGGTGAAATCCTTACGCAGAAGAAGGTGAGCTATTTCTGCCAATAACTGTATATGCTCAAATAGTAGACACTTTAGCAGTAACATGCATTATTTTTATGAATGAAACTTATGGAACTTCGTAGCTGGAAGATATTATGGTGTTCAAGCTGAACAAATGTTTTGCCTCCAAAAGATTATAGTGGCCTAAAATGCTTGTCTTTTACCACGGTTGTATTTGAGTCAAGAATTCAAGTTTTTTAAACGGATTTTGTGTCCATTTTAAAAGAGTATTTCTTTCAATCGTGATCGACGTCTTTGTTGGCCGTCATCTTACAATTCACCCAACGAACCAACTCAAACTCCATTATTAGGGTGTAGAAACTAGTGGAAATAGCAATATGTTTGTATGCATGTGTGCGAGTCTAGGTCCTAAACAGACAGATCCACACAAACCCACACGTACATAAGCGGGTATACAGAATGCATCTGATAATGTTCAATCTCCTCATGTTTGGCGATTGTGCCTGGTCGAAAGAGGGGGCTCTAAAAGGGGAGAGTTCATAACTTAGGTTACAACTATCGTAACACAGGGAAAAGATTTTATGGATGGATAAAATCTATCATGCTGTTTGAAATGTGATATAGATGTTACTCAGATGGTTAAGATGTTCAAATCTTGATTAGTTTCTAAAAGCCCTGTTAACCTACAAAGAAATGTAATCTTACTAGTAAACCCGAGCATTGGATCAATGAAACGAGCCTACTAAGTATTGAACTGACTTGTCAGATTCTTGAGCTAAGGTTACTAAGATGGAAATAAAGCTAGATGTTTAATAAATTTAACTCATTAGTAACTTGAGCTGGCCCTAACCCCGTGGATTAGTCAGCCAAAAGGTCGAAAACCATGGTTGGCGGCCCAAAATAACAAAAAAATTGAGCTGGGCCTGCAAACTTCAAGCTCATGATACTGAAACAGCCATGACATTACATCCATAATTGTGGTACCTAAAAAATAATTACATTTCCAGCTTTGATGATATATCCTTGGGATGCTTGATCGTTAGACAAATTGTGTAATTTAGATCGGTCTTTAGAACTGAGATATTTTAAACTGAGAACACTGCACTGGATTAAATGATTGTTGTCCACTGTAGAAAGTTAAATTATCTGCACGTGGTGATATAGGTACCTGAAATGTACTTTATTGGTACAAAGATCGACCTCAAAACAGGAATACTCCATGTGGAATCTCCTCGTTGCAAAGAGAAGCTGCTTATCGAACTTAAATCAAATCTCTTAGCTGCAGTAGAAGACATCAATGTACATGCCCAAAGGTTCGCCAATAACATAGTTGTGTATCTTAATTATTTTCTGGGGAAAGTCTCAAACTTCTGGTTTTATTCCCACCCATAGTTTTATTGTATATATTTTTCTTATTATAGGTAGCAATCTCAACTGGTTTACTTGTCATTGGGTTGATTCATGTTATATTTTCTCTTGTGAGGTCAAACGGGTTAAGTAGAAAAAGTTAGGCAAAAAGTAAACCGTGTTTAAAAGTCAGTAATAGCTTATTCAGATCAAATAGTCAAACTGTTATTGTCTCCACAGATATGAAGTTCTGGGCTATGATAATGAGATTGACGCTTGGTTCAGCAAAGCAGTTGGCCGACCTTGTTATTTATTAAGATCTAGTTCCAGCAGCTGTATCCGCTTGAACAGGGACAAAAATATGAGCACATGCAGAGACGTGGATACCAGATTAAACTTCGTTAATGAAGCTCAGATTTTACTGGTATCTGAGGAAAGTGTATCAGACCTCAATCATAGATTGAACTCAGGTATGTTGAGATGCATCCTTTATTTTTATGCCAAGTTTTTTACTTTTTTGTTTTTTTCGGTTTCTATATACGGAACTTCCTTATGATCTTTTATGTGGCAAGATGAGTGTGCTGTTAAGGTTGGGTTGGGTAATTGTTCAAAGGGGTTCTGGTAATGGCTCATCTTAGTATGGGTCGAAAATGGTGGGGTCGGGCTGATGACTGGATTAAAAAAAATAAAAAAATGAAGTTCTATGTGTGAGGACAATTTTGTCGTGGAATTAATAGACAGAGGGTATCGTAACCCGCGCATTGCTGTGGGAAACTCCGATATAAAATTCTCACGCCGAGTTTATCATTTGCATCGATATTATCTTCTCTAATTTATCTGTATTGGAAACCTGTTTTATACATTCATAAGTTTTAAGGTAGTTGAGTAGTTCATGCATAATTTGTTCAATACGTACTCAGTAGTAGTAATATTGAAACTAATAGCTGGAAAAAACAGTAGAAAATAAAGATGAAAAAGCAAAAGTTACATGGAGTATGAGATCAATTTAAATACATGTCAAGTGTAACATATAAAAATAGAGGTAATATTCAACACTACTATTAAGGTTCACCAAAAACTTAAAGTTCAGGGAATAATATGTTATTCCGAAAAAGTTAAAAGCAAAAAAGAAGACCAAAAACTTAAAGTTCATGGAGTAATATGTTGTATTGAAAAAGTTGGAAGAAAAAAAGAAAACAAAAACACTTCTGTAACTCTTAACCTCTAACCAGGAGCTCAACAACAAAACCATCTGGACTATCCAAGCTTCTTGTCATTTGTCACACTTATATCTACTTATTTGATGTTTAAACTGAGAAAACAAAGCACATCACTGTTCATCTACAGTGACTTGTCTCACAAACAACATTTAGTTCATAAATGTTACTATTTAAATTTTTAGTGATTTTTCATTATTTATCTAAATAGTTCTGAATGGATTATTAAGTCAAGGAGAATTGGATGGCGGCACGTGGCAAAAGTGAGAATAAGAAGAGAGAAAATTAATTAGACACTACCATTCAAGTGATAATAGGCTGAACTCGATTCGTTTCTAGTTATATTTTTCAGGGGCGGACCTATGGCATATCAAGGTGGTTCCCGGGAACCATCTTAGAGACTGAAATCGTTTAGAAGTGATGCAGGAATAAAATTTGGGACCTATCTTCAAATATTATTAGGAACCACCTTGGAGGTCAAGAACATATAAAAGTTAAATAAAAACAAATATTACATCTAAATATGCAGAAACAAGAACAAAACAGAGAAAATCCGGCTGAAAATGAATGCTTGACACTGTCGTCTGAGTTTATGGGAAGATGAAGTTGATGTGTGTTTGTCTAGTTGGAGAGAGGAGTGAAATTTTTATTAAAATATTTGCATGAGGAAAATAGAAGTGTTTACTTTATTTTTTGCAGAAGAATCTTTTACTTATAAGTTTTAATAGAAATATGTATAAGTGAAGATTGAAAATTTAAACTGTGTTTTATTTATTGACTGTCTGTTGCTTCAAAATTATACACTCTAGCAATCTTCTAGTTTGTACATTAACATGTACTTACTCCATTAAAGATTTATAAACCCTTTGTATGTCCTAAGCTGATTCCCATAATTTTTCATCATACATAAAAATTTGTTATGTAAACAGATATAGAATTAAAGCTTTTTATACCACTAGTGTCGAACTTGTTTTCACCCATTGAACAAGTTGCTGATATTGTTATGTTAGATAAAAAAATGGATTCGCCTAATCATTTAGTGTCAACCGCGAAGTGAAATTACGGAGCCGTATTTATTTTTAATGTTTTGATTCATTACACTTGTGTTAAATGGCGTTGTCTCGACTCGACCTGACCCATTGACTATTTGACTTGTTGATTTTACGCCTTGACAAAATCAAGGAACCACCTTAGATTTACGGCTGGTTTTTTATGTGACCCATTTGAGATAATACATATGCTTAAAGTTGTTTTTTTTTTTTTTAATTTATTTGAGATAAAAGATAACCAAAGTCAATGTATATACTAGTAAACAGGTCGAAATAGTAACCCATTTTGTTGGAAACAGTTAAAACCAAAGGACCTGTTGGATTACCTACGGAAGTCAATGCAATGAGATTCCGGCCAAACGTTGTCATATCTGGTGGTGTTCCGTATGCTGAAGACAACTGGAGTGGTCTTAAGATTGGAAGCAATCACTTCATGGTTAGTTCTACTTTCATAAAACCTAAAACGGTAGATGTGTCAATTCCATGCTCCATTATATAACAATATTTAAGCTATCCTAATTTCATCATTGAAATACACTTCTTTTGGGCAACCTTACCTGTTCCCAAAAGCGTTTAAGTCAAAATACTTATTCGGTCATGATCATTGTATATACCAGTTCATATAGAAGTCGTTCTAGTCAATTAACGTATTTAGTGCAACCCTACTTTAAAACATGTATGGTCACGGTCATGGTCATTGTACATACCTGTTCCCGTAAGCATTTTAGTCAAAATACTTATTTGGTCATAGTCATGGTCATTGTAAATACCAGTTCATATAGAATCGTTCTAGTCTTTTTCTTTTTCTTTATTCATGTTATGCCTGTTTGCAGTCATTAGGTGGTTGCAACCGTTGCCAGATGATCAATATGAGTTATCAAGCTGGTGAGGCACAAAGATCAAATCAGCCTCTAGCTACTTTAGCGGCATACAGGAGGACAAAGGTTGGTAAATATAAATCTGTTATTTTACTTTCATCAACTTGCTGTTTATTATTGTCTTTGTAAATATTTTTTTACAGTATTTAATTTAATGTCGTGACAGGGGAAAATACTCTTCGGAATATTTTTGAGATATGAGTGTGAAAACGAGGTTAAGGAAGAATCGTCCTCGTGGCTTCAAGTGGGGCAAGAAGTACACCCTAACGCAGGATGATTAGGTATGATGTTATTATACATGCAAATTGTAATACAACTTCACTTTTATATTTTATATGGAAAAATTATATGATGTGATCATGTCATGAGGGTTGTATGATGCGGGATATTTTATTGTCTACAGCAGCCATGAAACCTTGTTCTTGGTGTTTGTCTTCAGATACCTCTGTCCTATAATTCTTTTATGTTATCTGCTGGCGGGCACCCATAAAAATATTGTAAAAAATCTAAAATGGAAATCTTGAAACATATTTCTCATGATATATTTTGGTGGCTGCTAGTTCTTATTCCTTTAGAATATGTGAAGTCAGCTTAGAATATTTTAAGGGCTGATCTTTTTATTCTTTTTCGGAATGACAATTTTTTGCACCCTTATGACACCTATCTCGCGATATATTTCACACGTCTACAATGAGGCTCGCTTGGTTGGTGGGCATAACACTAGGCCAAAGACATTGTGTAGTTTAGGGGGTTATCCTTTTGATGATTATACCCTCGTTCCGAGTTTACTCATTTATATTTTATCCCTTACATTGAAGGTATAAATAAAATGGTAAAAAAAGGAAGTCGTTGGTCAGCAAATCACCTCTATTTTTTATTATATCTATATATATATATATATATATATATATATATATATATATATACTGTAATACACAAAATATATATATATATATATATATATATATATATATATATATATATATAAAATCTGGATCGATTGAGAAGGTTTTTATTTTGAGAAGATTGAGAAGGTTTTCAAAAACGATAGATTTTTAACTTTGATTCATGTTTTTCAAGCATAAAACTCATTTTAATGTGATTAAAATTCAAAATGTGTAAAAAAAATTTGAATCAATGTTAAAAATCTCTCGATTTTGCGATATATGTAGAATACTGAATCATCTGTACAAATTTAATGAATCATCATCATAACTCGATTTTAACAATGATTTGTGAATCAAATTTGTGATTTATAGATTCGATTCACTATAAAATGATGTTTACTTGTGAATCAAATAAAAAACATGAATCAATTTGTTCAAACGAAGATTTCTCAATCTTCTCAAAATAAAAACCTTCTCAATGGAACCGGATATATATATATATATATATATATATATATATATATATATATATATATATATATTGTATTTTTACTATTTATAACGAGAAAATTGTACTTGCTTAAAATTTAAAGAAAAAAAAAATAGTTAATATTGTTGACTAAAATATCAAAATTTATAAAAAGTAATACAATATTTTTATTAATTAAATATTTAATTACAATTTAAAAACTTTTTCACTGTCGCTTACATCCATAATGTAAAACTAAAAAAAACAATTACACATATAAACGAATTAAAGTACTATATATTGTTATCGCAATGCGCATGTAATTGTCTAATATACCAAATATGAGAAAAAAGTATTTGATTAAAAATTTACAAAATAAGTAATATTTTATTACCCTCACTATAAAATAAATTTATTATTTAAATATTTAATTTACAAGTTTTTTTCACTGCCACTTATACTCTCATAAATCGTAGTGTTCTATCTATATACTACATTATAATGTATTTGTAACTATTTTATAATTAGAAAGACTTAAAATTCAGACATAAACTTGCTTATTATAGAATAGTTCCAATTCTTGGTGGCAAGTGTTGTAATCTATATTTGCTCAGTGGAACTGCAAAAGAAGATGAATCATGAAAAATATTTGCTTCTCACAAAATTTAGTTAGGAAAATGATACTCATAACTAAATTTTATGCCTAAAGATATGCCTAACAACAAGATCACAACATGTGTCAAAATTAAAAGTGGATATTAGGAGTGAGAAAATATGCATGTGATGTGTCAAGTGATGAATTGATTAGGCATGAAATTAGGCTTATATTTTAGGTCTCTATATCATTGCTCATTTAGTTAACGGGTACTCATCGCCGCATTACATGGTACCGTTTTAGTTTCTTAAAACAATGTTTAGAATTCATCGAGTGAAAAGGTTGATTTTGTTGTGGGGGCAGGTATTAATTTTCTTCGACTTGTGACTTTGACTATTTCTCCTTCAAAAATGGCTGTTGTCTTTTTATTGAGGGGGAAGGAAAGGGTGGGTGTGGTCAGTGTGGCTTTAGTTCTTTTCTTCTTCAATGTTATTGACTTATTATTATTATTATTATTATTATTATTATTATTATTATTATTATTTTTAAACACTTTCCATTTCAATCAATGATATTGACTTATTATATGAAAAAAAATACTTTCCATTTAATAACTTTAAATAAGAGTGATACTTTCACGTTCTACTTTTTGATGCTGACATTTATCTAGGTAGGTTGCGCATTTAAACAAAAATTAGTATGGTAATCATTCGTTGCGGCAGTAGGTATCATGTAACTAAAATTCTTGATGAGCAATTTCTTTAATGTGTTTTTTGTGATAACATACCCTCGCTAATTGCATTTATCGAAAAATTTGATATAAGCACGTAATTGTGTAAATGATTTAAGTGTGTTTACCTTTTACGGAGTACTAGTTTTAGATCCCCGTGCACACATGTTAGTTTGAGTTTAATTTTTGTTAGAATAGTTTTGGTTGATCTATACGTTGCTTATAAATTGTATATTTTAACTTGACATTTTTTTAAATACATTATCTTTTCATTTGATGTTGTTACTTTTACCATTCTACCAATATGCAAAAGCTGTCAGCAACCAAATACTTTTTATCAGCATGCAAATTTTTCGAAACAAACATCATCATGAACATGTAGTGTTATAAAAAATTTGGTATACGAACATAAATTAAAGGTAAAACCTACAAAATCAAATTTGTACATACTTTCTAAACAAACATCATCATGAACATGTATCATCTTGAACCTGTCAGAAATAAAATACATGAACAACTCATTGTTCATCAGAATCCGTTATGGTCTTAAATTAGAAACCAGTCGTTTAACAGAAAATGATTAAGAGATGGTTAAATATATTGAATTTTTGTATTTATGCTATTGATGCTTTCTTAATGGTGTATTTAATCAACAACTCCTCAGCAGAAACTTAAACTTAGCTATCAGAAACAAAGAAACCAACTTATTGATAACTTTAACCCGTCTAAATAATAATAAAAGAAATCCGGCACATGAGAATTTGTTTCCAAATATAAGTTGCATGTTGAAGAATGTTTTAAAAATCATAGTTATCATAGGCGATATATTTTCTATATTTAAATTATGTTACGTGATAAGTTCTAAATTTGTATGGTATATATCTTTTAAAAATTTGAATGTGACACTTTTTCATCTAAAGAAACTTATGTGATTTTCTAAAAACTAAATCTAACTCATTCTTAGGATAATTTTTTTTTTTTTTTTTTTTTTTTATTTATTTTTTTTTTTTCCTTTTTACCAATGAAAGATGTTTTGCAACCTTTTGTGGATGTACATGCAATGCCGAATGAATGGTATTTATAAGGCGGAATTAGGGTTAAAAAATATAACAAAAAGAAATATTATGTAACTTGTACAAAAACACAACATAAACATTAGGATACTGGTTACAAAATTAATGAATACAAATATATTAATTCTGATATGAAACATTTAGTTGTGAATATCAAATAACCAAACAATTTATTAAGATATAAAAATAAAATTATTGAATAAATTTGTTGATGACATATCTTCTGAACAAATATCATCATGCATTTGTATCATCTTGAACACGTACGATCCTGTATAATAAATAATCGATTAATAATATTAGTTTTCAATATCAAATAACCAAACAATTTATTAAGATATAAAAATAAAATCATTGAATAAATTTGTTGATGACATATCTTCTGAACAAATATCATCATGCATTTGTATCATCTTGAACACGTACGATCCTGTATAATAAATAATCAATTAATAATATTAGTTTTCATAAGAATACTTATATTTGGCCAAAAGTGAGTTATTTTATAATGAGTAAACTACACCGTTCGTCCTTGTGGTTTGCGTTGACCACAACCTGTGGTCCTTTGACCAAAAAAATTGCACCGTTTATCCATAACTCAGAAACGTTATGCACCATTAGTCCCTCCCTCTAACGGTGTCCATTAACGCTCGTTAACTTGTTTGCTTATGAGGGTATAATCGTCATTTCGGACTATAAGGATGAACGGTGCAAGGACGAATGGTGCAATTTTTCGCATTTAGTCCATTTTTTAACGCTTTCTTCCGTTTTTTTTATGTTTTAGCCAGTTTTTGTCCCTTTTTTTTACGTTTTCGTTTATTTTCGTCCGGTTTTTTTACGTTTTCATCCCTTTTTTACGTTTCCATCTATTTTTTTACGTTTTCACCTGTTTATTTTCCGTTTTCGTCCAGTTTTTATGTTTTCATCTGTTTGCTTATTTTACGTTTTCTTCTATCTTTTTACGTTTTCGTCTGTTTATCTTGCGTTTTCGCCCTTTTTTTACGTTTTCATCCATTTTTTATGTTTTCGTCCATTTTTTTTTACGTTTTCGTCAATTTTTTTACATTTTCATCTCATTTTTCACGTTTTTGCCCGTTATTTTTTTAGGTTTTTGTCCGTTTTTCTTACGTTTTTATCCATACTTATCCGTTTTCATCCTTTTTTATTTTTTCTTATCCGTTTTTTTTACGTTTTCGTCTGTTTTTTTACGTTTCTGTCTGTATTTTTAATTTTCGTATGTTTTTTACATTTTTGTCTGTTTTTTTTACATTTTCGTCGGTTTTTATATTTTTTTTTACATTTTCGTCCTTTTTTTTTTACATAAAAAAGGGCAAAAGCGTTAAAAAAAACAGACAAAAACGTAAAAAATGGATAAAAAAGATGAAAACGGATAAGAATGGATAAAAACGTAAGAAAACGAATAAAAACGTAAAAGAAAATTGGCTAAAACGTGAAAAAATAGACGAAAAAGTAAAAAAAAAAAAAATAGACGAAAACGTAAAAAAAATGGACGAAAACGTAAAAAATGGACGAGAACATAGAAAAACAGATGAAAACATAAAAACCGGACGAAAACGTAAAAAACAGATGAAAACGTAAAAAACGGACAAAACATAAAAAAAAAAAAAAAAATCGGCGAAAACGTGAAAAAATAGACGAAATGTAAAAAAAATAGACGAAAGCATAAAAAAAAACGGCGGAAACATAAAAAAAGGACGAAAACGTTAAAAAAGATGAAAACGTAAAAACCGGAAAACGTAAAATAAACAGGCGAAAACGTAAAAAAAATGGATGGAAACGTAAAAAACGGGATGAAAACGTAAAAAGGATGAAAACGGACGAAAACAGACGAAAACGGGCGAAAACGTAAAAAACGGACAAAAACGGACGAAAATGTGAAAAAGCGGAAGAAAGCGTTAAAAAGGGATTAAAAGCGAAAAATTGCACCGTTCGTCCTTGCACCGTTCGTCCTTATAGTGCGAAATGACGATTATACCCTCATAAGCAAACAAGCTAAGGAGAGTTAGTGGATCCCGTTAGAGGGAGGGACTAATAGTGCTTAACGTTTATGAGTTAAGGATGAACGGTGCAATTTTTTTGGTCAAAAGACCACAGGCTGCGGTCAACGCAAACCACAAGGACGAACGGTGTAGTTTACTCTTTTATAATATAAGAGATTTTACTTCTTAAAAAATAGTTAGTTGCATTTTGGTCCCTGTGGTATGGCCAAATTACAGATTTGGTCCTTAAAAGTTTGAAAGTGCAGTGGTAGTCCCCATTTCGAAGGTTTCGTTGCATGTTTGGTCCTCACCAACATCAAATGACTAAAATACCCTTGTTTTTTTCTTTTTAGTTTTCTTACATAAATGGTCCCTGTGTCTAGCCAGATTTTATAGATTTAGTCCGATTTTTTTTAACTATTAATATTAGTATTATTTTTTATATGTTTTCGTCCGCTTTTATACGTTCTCATTTCTTTTTTTTTTGTTCATGTGCATTCATTTTTATACATTTTCATATGTTTTTATACGTTTTAGTCCGTTTTTATACGTTTTCGTCCATTTTTATCCGTTTTTATATGATTTTATCCGTTTGGATACATTTTCGTCCGTTTTTATAAATTCCCATCGGTTTTTAAATGTTTTTCTTACATTTTCATACATTTTAATCCATTTTCGTTCGTTTTAATATGTTTTCATCCGTTTTTTATGCTTTCATCTGTTTTTATATGTTTTCATTAGTTTTATAAGTTTTTATCTGTTTTTGTCCGTTTTATACGTTTTCGTTACTTTTGATACGCTTTCATCCGTTTTTTCCGCTTTTGTCGGTTTTTTTACGTTTTCGTCCGTTTTGGTAAGTTTTTATCCGTTTTCGTCCGTTTTTAAACGTTTTTCTTACGTTTTTCTTACGTTTTCATACACTTTATCCATTTCAGTCCGTTTCTAATCATTTTTCTTACGTTTTCATACATTTTATCCGTTTTTATCCATTTTCACCCTTTTTATACGTTTTCTTCCGTTTTCATATATGTTTATCCGTTTTATACATTTTCATTCGTTTTGATACTTCTTCATCCGTTTTTTACGTTTTCATATGTTTTTATAACTTTTCGTCCGTTTTCATATACTTTTATCAATTTTTATATGTTTTCGTCCATTTTTAAACGTTTTTCTTTATACATTTTATCCGTTTTTATACGTTTTTGTTCATTTTGACAAGTAAAAAAATAGACGAAAATAAGTGTCAAATTACTATTGGACTTTGTCCATATACTATATAAGCACTACATATAACTATTTCCGTTTCAAAATAAGTGTCTAATTTAACTTTTTAAAGTTTTCTTTCTTCAACTTTGACTTTAACTTACTATTATTATTATTATTATTATTATTATACTTGATGCAAGATATATGAATGAAATTTCATTGATATGATTTTTATCAAGTATTATATAACAATAATAATAATAATAATAATAAATAAAATAATGTCAAAGTAAAAAAAAAAAAAAAAAAAAAAAAAACTGAACACTTATTTTTAAACGGTTAGAATATATACTAAAGCCTTTTAGTCTCATACTAAACTATTACAACTGTTACAAAGCCCGTACACTCTATAATAGCCGCCATTTCAAATGCTAATATTACCAATAGTGGGTTTTGAAACTAATTAAATAAGGTAAATCAAACACTATCTAGTTGATGTTTGGATTAACTTATTCTTAGTTTATAGGCTTATTGTGTTTTCAAAACACACAAGCTCAAAAAGTGCTTGAATGTTGTTACAAGTAGCTAAAGTTTATGAGCTTATTTGAGCTCAATAAACCCAACTTTATAAGCCACTTAATTTGAGATTTTTTAGCTTATTTGTATCATTTACGATTTTACCCATATACGGGTCATTTGTTAGTAATTTTGTTAGCAAACAGGTTTTGTAGGATGTTATCCTTTTTAGACATTTTACTAATAGTGTGTTTTGACACTAAATAAGCTACTCCAAGCACTATTGAAGGTGTGTGTTTTGACAAGACATAAACTCATAAGTCATAAGCACTTTTTTATAAGCTGATAAGCTTTTATTTATTTATTTAAAAAAGTCTAAGCTCTAGTATAAGATAATCCAGACACCCCCCCTAAATACAAAGAGAATGATATTATACATAATTAAGCTGGTAAAAGTGATAATATATCGAGAGGCCACCAAACTTTTTTGTTTTTGTCATATAAGCCACTCATTTTTTAAAAGTAACTTATAGGCCACTCATTTTTTAAAAGTAACTCTAGTATAAGATAATCCAGACACCCCCCAAACGATGCATTTATCTTTGTTTACACCAATTATGGTCAAATTTAATCCGGATAATTATCAAACGACAAGAATGAACCTAACACTAACATATTAAACTAATATGAATAAAAACTAAGTCGCGAAATTTCAATTTTATCTATCCAAATTAAAGTACTTTTAGTAATATAAATTCACACATAAATAAATGGTATAATCGGTATTTTTACATCAAAATTTTCATTCGTGTCACTTTGATAAGTTAGAGGTTAGTTTCTTATTTATATTTTATAGTTTACGGGCATAAATTTAGCCGGGATTGATGTAAATGAAAACAAATATATAGTTGGTGATCTATAAGTTCTTTCTAATAAATGAGTGTCATATTAAAAGTTAAAAACTTAAGTAACCCTCAAAAAAAATAAAAGGTAACTTTCTTGTAGATATGGCCAAAAGGAGTCACATTTCCTGACTAACTACAAGAGACTTGGACAATATATCGACTACCAGTATTAATTTGAATGGATCCAAACCAAACATGACCAAAAAAACAGGTTGTCAACTTTGACTAGCCAGACGATCTTCGAGAGTAATTAAGAACGTCAGCATCGCGTATTGATTATGTTGTGAAAATCTCCAATCTTCTTTATTTTCGCTTTAGTTAATTGCTTAGATTATTTTCAGCGGTTAACTAATTAATCTTTAACTTCTTGTTTCGTTTTATATATTTGCAACACATATTTAACCTGTCGACTTCAATGCATATTAATGAGACGTGATTTGCACACTAATATTTTTTTATTCTTGCATCACACTTTGTGCATTACAGTGTTGTATTGTGTATTTTCTGTGCATTACAGTGTTGTAAAAAATGATGTATTTATCAAAAAAATTGATATGCGAATCAATCCCCATATTAATATTATCAACTTATTATCGTCATTTCATTATACGCATGTTTTAGCTAGATATATTTTCAATAAATGATTTATGGTTCAAAAAAACAATAATAAATAAGTATATGAAGCATTTGAGATGCAAAGTGAAATCCACAATTATTAAAAAAAAAAAAAAAAAAAAAAAAAAAAAAAAAAAAAAAAAAGAGGAGGAGGATATTATTTTAAAGCATACTAACTGGTTACTCGTATAATTAAATTTTCTCGTGAACAAATGTTTTATGGTTATATATTTTTCGTGACAATAATTATCGATGATGTTGATAAAAAAATTCATTGTGATAAATATATAAAGAAGATCGACTATGCATTTATAATTGTATTATGTGTAAAATAACTTAATAACTAATATTTAATTATCGATATGTTGCCTTTTGCTTGGTTTATGAGTTATGACAATGTTCTCGGTAGTTGGCAATCGCAAAAGTGCGTGATAGTGATCCTGACAGTAAATCTCAGTGTGTCAAACTTGTAGACATATAGGCTATGTTTGGCGCGGAGCTTTTGGGGGCGATAAGCGGTGACCAATGAACTTTTTTATTTTTATTGTTCGTTTCGCAAAGGAGCGATGAGTTTTGCTATTTTTAAGAAAAGCTCATTTTTCCAATGCTTCTTTAAGAAGCTGTGAGCTGTGGCTACTGCTCACATCTCACTGCTACTGTTTGCTGTTATTTTTACCAAACACACCCTTATTCTTTCTATTTTGAATTCAAGTTTTTTCGTTAATACAAAACCATAAATTAGTGGCCAAAACCAAAACTACATGTAGTAAACTTTAGTTTAACATTGAAGGGAAGGGATCCAACAAGAAGAATAATTAAAATGAGAAGGGTAAGAAGTAATTCTAGCCACGCATTTTAATTTGGGAGGGAAAATTTGAATGAAGATGCATTCATTTTTGTAGGTGCATCTAGAATGTGTGGTTGTAATTACTTCTTATCCTTCTTATTTTTATTATTCTTCTTATTTGATCCTAACTCTAACATTGAAACCAAAATAGTCGATAATGACAATACATGTTATTTTAGTGTGACAAATGATGTGAGATTTTGAAAAATAAACTTTAAAATTTTATCACATTATTAGCTGAAGAGATATGTCTTACACGTATTATTAGATTCGGGCTTGATGTAGATGCCGGTCAGGACTCGCTTGGGACGTGGTCTCGCGGAAGTCTCTTTGAATCCTGAACAAAGCGAATAGCTTGAGGATTATCTGCTAAAAAAAGCACCGTTAGTCTCACCATGGGAGGGGGTTCTCGCGGTCAAACTCGGGCGTGAGAGTAAGTATTTAGAGAGAGAAAGTTTATGTGTTTTTTTAGTGAGAGAAGGGTACCGTTGAAAGTGATAAATGCATTCTATTTACAGATAAGTTTCCTTGTCATTATCTGGTGGTCACGAGATGCAGCTCCCGCTATAGACCATTGGGCAATAGGGTGATTTTCTTTAAGTCATACCTCTTGACTGCTTTATGCCTTGGTAATCTCACCCTTGGGTGGCAAGTTGCAGTGTTTCCTCTTTTAGGCACACATAATCTAGTCTCATGACCCCAGGTGTTATTCTTTACTCTTTGGGTTGAACCGTGATCCAGATCACCAAGCCCGTTCCGGACTTGATGTTCTTCAGCGGCTGGTACTCGCGCCCCGGTCGCATGTAGCGAGATGTACGCTATCTTGGTTCGGTCCAGCTGTTGGCGCGGTACGGACTACCATCAGATCTGGAGTCACTAAGGGTGATTTTCTTTAAGTCATACCCCTTGACTGCTTTATGCCTTGGTAATCTCACCCTTGGGTGGCAAGTTGCAGTGTTTCCTCTTTTAGGCACACATAAGCTAGTCTCATGACCCCAGGTGTTATTCTTTACTCTTTGGGTTGAACCGTGATCCAGATCACCAAGCCCGTTCCGGACTTGATGTTCTTCAGCGGCTGGTACTCGCGCCCCGGTCGCATGTAGCGAGATGTACGCTATCTTGGTTCGGTCCAGCTGTTGGCGCGGTACGGACTACCATCGGATCTGGAGTCACTAAGGTTTGTATTTAAGTATGCTAGATCTGGACTTTTGGAGTCTGGGGATGCTATACATGATAATGTCTCCCCAGTCTAGTATGATTGCCTAATAACCATGCATGCTAGACTTGATGTAATAGTTTCCACGACTCAACAGTCCGCGCTTCTCATGCTGACTAGATCTTCCACTATCTTTTGCCTTGTGCATGACAGCTGGTCGTTGGTATTCGCGAACAATTATCAGCCGTGTATCCCAGAACTGATGTGACGTTCTGGCATCTGACCATTCGTTTACTACTATTATCACAACCGTTCATTTATTTTGATCGTGGCCGTTTGATAAGTGTCCGATGACATGGTGGCTTTTTGGCCCTTTGATGTTTTTATGGGATGATACGCGGGATTGCGCCCTCGCAACAGGTTTTACCTCTCAAGAGATCTTGAGAAGCTTGCAACCCCCGCCAGGCAGTGTACCTGATCGTTGTAGTATTGTATAGTAACAAGTACCAGGGGATTGATCGTTCAACTCAAGAATAGTGTCGCTAGGATTAGAAAGCCCACTAAACTAGGTCTAGAGGTGAGGGATGATTCTTTTGTATTTTTTATATTTTATGAAAGCAAGTAAAATCTCGGGTTTTGAAGGAGTGGGCGGAATTAGTTGCTAGTCAACTAACCCAATTAACTACAGATGCAATCAAAATAAAATAAAAGAAATGAAAATAAACTAATATAATTATGTGGTGGAAACAATAATGAGAAGAGATGTGTTTACTTAGATTTCATTACTCCCTAGATATCTTTTACCGGTTGATTAGCTTGTTACAATTGCATGGATGACAGGTTATATTCCTTAATACTAGTCGTAGGGCCGTGTTCAATATTCCCTAACTCTATAAGCTCCTACTTCACTCCTATGTCGAGCCGACTAAAAGCTCCTAACATGGGATTATTAGAATTCACTTATGCATTAAATACAACCAAAAATCGTAGTACACCTCCGCTCATGTTTCTTAAGACGTTCAAGCAAGTTACCAATGGAAGTCTGCCAGTTTTCTTAAGCCTAACATCGAATACAATCATCCACAACAATTATAAGCAAACAATCAACCAATAATCAACATCTAGGTTTCACTACATCTAAGAAAACACAATAAAAACCTAGCCTAACATGTTAAAAGAAAGAAAAGCATAAGATAGAATCAAACAACACATAGACATATTGAATGATTATTGGAAGACTTATCTTTATTCAAACATGGATGAAAGAAGGGTTTGAAACCCTTACAATGTGATGAAAACTCGACCTAGGGTTTGTGGTAAAGTTCCTCCCAATATTCCACTCTCAATGAATGAAAAATTGGAAAAATATATATAGAAAATACATCCTGACGGCGTCACGTTATAACCTCTGACGCCGTCAACTCGCCGCCAAGTTAAGAGTCATATTGCCTAGATCCAGTTTTGACGCCTTCATGTAGAGATTGAGCTCTGGGCCGTCACCTGCATTTTGACCCTGACGGCCTTGGTGACGCCGTCAGGTCAATTACACTAAAAATGTTCTGGGCCGTCACGTGTATTTTCCACTTCCACCTCTTTTGCCACTCTTGACGTCGTCATGTGTGAAGCCTTGACGTCGTCAGGTACTATTCCCAGCAAGGATTTTGAGACTTTGCCGTTTTCTTCACTTTTATGCTCCAAAAACGTCCAAAATGCTTCCTTTTCCAGATTTCTTCTCAAAAGTACCTAAAATGACAAAAGGAACGATTTAGGGCAGTAATTGATCAAATAATCACGAATTCGGGCTTAAATGACCCCTTAAAAACGGTACACTTTTCGCCTTATCAAATACCCTTATACTTGAGATTTGTTTGTCCTCAAGCAAATGCGCTTTTATTCTAATCAAAATACAAGTTAGGGTTCATTTAACACTAATATAAATGTAATTACAACAAATAATCGTTCCACTAAAAACGAAAAAACAAGCACGGAGGTCATACGTTAGCACCTCACAAATAGTGTTTAGATACTCACATCTCTCGGGTGTAATAAAGTATATATCAAAATATGAAAATGGAAAACATCTCTCACTACCTGTCATAGCAAATAGATTATCATAGGCTTGGGAAAGGATCAAACCTCCACCACTTGGCGTAAGCACCTAGGATAAACTATCAAAGAGGTCTTTTAAAGGGTTATATCGTGAGGTGTGTGGATATGGAAAACACGGTTTTGTTGGATAAAGGCAATATTTACTGGTGGCGAGTTAATCATCTTGGTTAATTACATGTACAATATGGCGTTGCTAAGCCAAGACTCGACTTGACTTAAGCTAATCAAAACTAAAATAATAAAAACTTAAAACAAACATAGAATGAAACGGGATGGTAGTCCGTATGTTTTTCTCTTTCTTTTTCTATATACTTTTTTTTTTGCATACACTCTTACCCTACCATTTTAAAATAATACATCATAGGGAGTTTACATTCCCTTTACACTTGAATTTTTACATGCTTTACAATAAACTACTCTAATGACTCGAATTAAGATAATCAAAACACTTGAAGTCCTTTTTAAGATTAACGCACATATGGGGGTAATAAATTGATGTTCTTCCCCATTACTGCATAACACTAGTACTTTACCCATGAGTCCCAATCGTCCCAAAACAATATGTACAAGATATGACTCGACTTAGCAACCATGTAATCAATTAGATAATTAATTAAGGGTTTAAACATGTAACAATAATGCACTAAAGATGAGTGCATACAAGGAGGGCTAAGGTGATTTGGTTGCACATTTGGGGTGGATTGTAAACAAATTCTTCCTTTAAGTAAGATGCTTAAAGTTAGAAATGAAAAGATAGGCTCGGAGGGGTGTACTAGAGGTTTCGTGTACTAAAAATGAGTACAACGCTAAGGTTTGGGAAAAGTAATTAACTTCACTAGTCAAGTAATATGACTTAAATGGTCAAGTAATTATGATACGGGTTTAACACAAGGGTGATCCTAATGCCTCTTATCATGTAGTAAATCCTACTACACGAATGTAGTCTCACTAGCGGTCTCGGGATGTATCACTAACGCAAGTTCTAGAATCTAAATACTACCAGTACACTCATAAGCACTAATAATGAATGCTTTTCCTATCAAATCTAAAGGCGAACCTCACATATTTGGGTGGAAAAATTTTTAAGTGGTACGGTTTTTGTGCTAGTCATACAAATCCTATCCATGAGACGTTTGTTAAGGCTAAAGTTTCACTCCTAAATGTTGTAAAAAATTTTAAATTTGGCGCTAAAATTGCACTAACAAGTATTTCTCTTAGTTTTATTACACACCTACTATCAAACAAACAAACTCAAGTGCAATTGTATCCTATAAGGTATCATCATTTACCCTCCCCTTACACTTAGGATGAACATTGTCCCCAATATTCAATTAAAGGATGTAAAAGTAAAGCAGGTAAAAGAATGAAAACAAATACTCCCCTGATTCGTTCGGTGTGGATAGTGTGTTAACAAGGTTAGACCTTCCTCCAAGAAAATGAACTTTGAATGCTTCCCTCCAGAAATATAAATCATCCTCTTGTCCAATGTAACCTGTTAAACTTTAGAAAACAATCAAGGCAACCTCGCGTAAAATCGGCGGCAATCTATATATACTAAAAATCCTAGAAAAAATAGCATATATATCTTAATGTTGCTTTCTAGGAATTAAAGGGATATAATGCTTGTGGAATGAATGTTTTCAGATTTCTTGGAGTTTATAAAACTAAAGAATCAACGAAAACTTTAAGACTCCGGTTTAAAAAAAAATTCGCAAAATTTTTCAAAATTAGTACCTGACGCCATCAGGTTGTAACTCCTGACATCGTCAGAATGTTCCTGGAAAAATCTTATGTTAAGTTTCCGGAAAATTTCTGGAAAAACTTATGCCTTGTTTTCTGGAAAATCCTGCAAAACATCATCATGACTCGATACAAGCATTTGACTCTAACAATTACTAATACACATGTTCATTTAATGTTGTGGTTGTTCATGTCCAATTTCGTTCTTATAAACAAATTTGGATTTCCCTTACACTTAGCTTTTGCAAAATACCTTTATATGTAATTAAGACGAAGTTAAAAACAAAATAAAGCATTTTCACAATTTACTTTGAAACATGATTTACCAACAATAAAAATAAAACATGTATACGGAAACAAATAAAATCAAACAAATAAAAACACACAAAACATGGGTTGCCTCCCAAGAAGCGCTTTTCTTTATTAACGAGTCTTGTAGCTAGACTCAAGGTCACGAGCTATTGCGTGACCTCGTTTCTTGAGATGACGTATCCCATATAAGTATGATCCTCGCTATCGGGGTGGTAGTGTTTCAATCTTTCAACACTTGCAGTCACCTCCCCCTCCTTTACAGCACAAGGTAGCTATCCCATCTTGGCGTAAGCTTTCAATTATG
The DNA here is from genome assembly GCA_030686995.1 of Artemisia argyi. Lineage (NCBI taxonomy): Eukaryota > Viridiplantae > Streptophyta > Magnoliopsida > Asterales > Asteraceae > Artemisia > Artemisia argyi. Next base: position 51,888,908 of record CM060676.1, read on the forward strand.
AATGGTCCATACCACTAGGGACTTGGCTCGTCGGGAGGTACTTTCATCTCTGAATTCCTTAAGAGTACCAAGTCTCCTTCTTCAAATGGTACATGATTCTCCGTCGGTTGACTGCATTCAAACTTGACATGAACTTTATTGCTGCTTTTGCCTCTCTTAGGCTCAGTTTCTTTGTAGCTTTTGATTCTTGTTTCCCATGCGAGGATTTTTTCTTGAACATGATTATGCGATGTGTCAATGTTGTTTTTGAGCTTTTTTTCATCAGGCTTTCTTGCACACATCGTGGGGTCATAGGAAGGCTAATCTTCCTTCTTCCTGACTTAAGTTCAATTTCCCTTTTTTCATACCTAATGACAGATCTTTCTGTGGTGAGGAATGGTGCTCCAAGGATTATTGGCATGCACCCACCTCCTTTATCATCGATGATCATGAAATCGACGGGATACATGAAACCTGCTACATTGACCAATACGTCCTCTACAATTCCCAAAGGCTATACATAAGAGTGACCAGCGAAGGATAGCCTAATACGGGTGGTAGCCGGCATTTCTGTAGTGAGTTGGGTGTAAATAGTTAGAGGCATTAGGTTTACTTCCGACCCTTGATCGGCGAAAGCATCCAGATATTGTAACATTCCAATGCTGGCTGGTATCTCAAAGTTCCCATAAGCCATCTGCTTTGTAGCCACTTTTTGTATAAGTAGCTTCTCAAATACCGCCCCCAGGTAATGTATCATACTCCTATTTCCCCTCTTTCTCTCTTTTGGAAACCCGTTTGGAGGATTGGTTACGCCCGTCACCCTTTATCCAATTTGTTATGGTATTCTCATTTATATCATGTTTTAGGTAGTACCCTAATGATTGGGATTTTGGTGGTTCCTCAATAGTTTGTCCAATAGGGGTTTCCTTCTCTTCATTACCCTCGTGGACAATTGTGATAGAGTTAAAAAATTGGGTAGTGGGGGTAACGCTTTCCTTCCTTAATAACATCATTTCTGGGGTTTTTTGGTTTGAGTATTCCTCCACTAAGCTCATCATCTCCGTCATTTTCTCTTGCATCTCCTCCTTTTGTTTATAAACAACCTCTTCGAATTTAGCAAGCCGCTCAGAATGGGTTGCCATGTACTCTCTCATTCGAGCTTTGAATTCCGGGCTGAGGTTTTGAGGAGGTGAATAAGGTCGAGCATATTTTTGAAAGGTTTCGAAATTCTCTCTAAGAGGTGACTCCGACAATAGTGTTGGATTCATATTTGAGATAGAATTGACTGTTGCCCGTCTGGGACTTAAAGGTCTCATTTGTTTTTCCGTAAGGTAATCCACTTTTCTCTCAAGTTCGCAAAGGAGTTCTTCGGAGATTTGAGTGGTTTCCCCAGGTGTTGAGATTGCGTTGATAGCCGAGTTTATAACATGCGTGACTTCCCATAACTCGTGATTGTCGAAGTCAAGTTCATCAATAATTTCCCAAGATTCCTCGGCGTCTTTATCACGCAACCTACCTCCGGCGGCTCGATGAATGGTGCGTTTGGTGTGAAAGTCGACATGGTCATAGAAGATTTGAACTAATAGCCAAAGATCTATGGCATGATAAGGGACTTTTCGGAGTAAGTCCTTGAAACGAGTCCATGCTTCATAGAGAGTTTCACCTTGACGTTGTTGGAACATCAATATATCATTTCTAAGCTTAGTAGTTCTCCCCGGTGGAAAAAATTGAGCAAGGAAACGAGTAGTGAGATCATCCCAAAAGGTGATGGATCCCGTGGGTAAACGTTCAAGCCACTGACTAGCTTGGTCACGTAGAGAGAATTGGAAGAGACGTAATCGGGTTGTCTCTCTAGTTGCAACATCAAGGTCTATGAAATCTACGATTTTAGGAAATCCTTGAGATGTTGATTAGGATCTTCGAAATGAAGTCCATGGAATGCACATCCGCTTTGCACCAACCGGATGGTGTCGGATCGCAAGGGAGACACATTGGCTCCTTGAGTGAGCTCAATGGTGTTTTGATGAGGCGAAAAATGATCCGTTTTTAGGGGGTCATTTAAGCCCGAATCCGACTTTATTTGATCAAATATTGCCCTAAATCGTTCCTTTTGTGATTTTAGGTACTTGGAGAGTGAATTCTGGAAAAGAAGCCATTTCGGACGTTTTTGGAGCATAAAAGTGAAGAAAACGGCAAAGTCTCAAATTTCTATGCTGGGAACAGTGCATGAAGGCGTCAAGAATTGCTCTTGACGGCGTCAGAGTCCCAAGAATAAAAATCCGTAGTTGGTGACGGCGTCACCAAGGCCGTCACCAGGCCGTCACGTGTAAAACTTGTCAAAACTTGCGCGCGGAGTAGCTGATATTGTTTTGGTCATAACTTTTGCATACGAACTCGGATTTAGGTGATTCAAAAGCCCACGCGAAGAGGACGAAGAGATATACAATTTGGTGAAAAAGTAGTCTTGACGGCATCAAGAGTACGGGCTGACGCCGTCACGAAGGGCCGACAGAAAACATGCCTATAAATATAACTTCATAACTTCACTTTTTGTAAGCCCTAAACCCTAAGGTCGATTCCTGGGTTTAGGTGGGTGTTTTTCCAGCAACTTAGAGGGTTTCAATCACTCCATAAACATCATGTATTGGTTTGATGATTCTATCTTAATTATGTTTTCCATTATCATTGTTGTTTGCTCTTCTTTGATGATGATTTGCTAATTCACCTTGTGTCTATTTATGATTATGTGAAACTTGTATATAATTGATTAGATCTCATTGATTTCTTGTTGATGTTGTGTCTATCTCCATCAATTAAGGTGTGACAGCTTCAATAGATCTAGTTGGTTTAGTTTATAATCCTTGTTTCCTATTGATTCTTGTTTTGATTGAATGATTTATATGTTAGGCTTAAGAAAACTGGCAGATCTCCAAATGGTAACATGCTTGAACATCTTAAGAAACATGAACCGAGGCGTACTAGGTCTTTATTGGTTGTATTTAATGCATGAGCCACTGTTTACAATCCCTATAGTTGTGCTGGGTCATGGTGTAGGAGGAGATAAGAGCTCATAGAATTGGGGAGTTATGTATGCCACCCCATGAATGGTATTAAGGAATACAACCCGTCAATTAAAACAAGGTTACAAATCAATAGGTAGGATTGGATAGCTAGCAAGGAGTAACATATCATAGGTAGACATGCTTCACTTATCTTGTAGAAACCTAGTTTACTTTTCTTGTTAATTAGTTTAATTAGTAGCTTTTGGGTTAGTTGATTAGCAACTAATTCCGCCCACACTCCCAATACCCGAGATTTTTACTTGCTTTTCATAAAATATAAAAACATAAAAAGAATCATCCTTCACCTTTAGACCTAGTTAGATTAATTTCAATCCTAACGACACTATTCCTAGCTGAACGATCAATCCCCCGGTACTTGTCACTATACTATACTACAACGATCAGGTACACTGCCTGGTGGGGGTTGTAAGCTTCTCGAGATCCCTCGAGAGGTAAAGCAAGGTGCGATTCCCACGCATCAAGTTTTTGGCGCCGCAGCCCGGGGAATAGTTATTGTTTAGGTTGAATTTGATTTTTATTAGGTCTACTCATTAGATTCCTATCAAGTGAGATTTTTTCTTTTTATTTTGTAGCTTTCTCGTAGTCTATCTTTTCTTTGTGATTTTCTTTGTAATTTGCTTCAAATGGACACTTCACTTAGACTTCTAAGATTGCAATATATGGTTGAGTGGCTAGAACACCAAGAAGTGCAAAATACCTCATTTAGGGACACCTATGAATCATATGAGCCTTCACCTAGGATAGATTCTTATGAACAACCTCCATGTTTAGGATCTCGTTTTAGTGAAGCTAATAGAAAAAGCGATCTAGTTTGCCAAGGAATTATGGATAGAGCCGTATCAATAAACCATAAGTTGGATGAAGCACTAGGTTTGTTATTATCACTACCTAAGGATATAGGTGATCGTGACATGTGGAATGATGAGGTAAATAACATAAGCCCACAAAATACTCAACCATCATTTGAGGCACACACACCGCCCGTGACTTACCCGGAAGAAGTAGAAGAAACTTTAGGAATTCCTATGGAGGTAGAACCCTTGGACCAGGCACCACTTGAGGATATAGGTTTGAACACTTGTAGTGATAACCTTACTCCTAGTTCTAGGGAATTTCCTAGTGTTGATGAATCGGAACCTCAATCTTTACACACCTTTCCATCCTTAGATATATTTCTAGGAGACAAAAGAGGAACCGATCCACCCATCAACCAATATTATCCGGGTAATTTTAGGATGAAGGAAGCCATTCACTCACCCCCTTCACCTTACGTGGCATATTCACACCCTAAGGGTGTGTATCGCTACTTTCACCCACACTTAATCCTAAGTGTAGGGAGAACCTCCCCTATTTCCATTAAATAAGGGTAGAGTCAGGCTCGTGACTCGAACAAAAACAAGCGCTTCTTGGGAGGCAACCCATGTTTTGTGTGTTTTTATTTGTTTGTTTGTTTGTTTGTTTGATTTTATTTGTTTCCGTATGCATGTTTTATTTTTATTGTTTGTGGCTCATGTTTCAAAGTAAATTGTGAAAATGCTTTATTTTGTTTTTAACTTCGTCTTAATTGCATATAAAGGTATTTTGCAAAAGATAAGTGTAAGGGAGATCCAAATTTGTTTATAAGAACGAAATTGAGCATGAACCACAACAATATTAAATGGACATGTGTATTAGTACTTGTTAGAGTCAAATGCTTGTATCGAGTCGTAATGATGTTTTGCAGGATTTTCCAGGAAGTAGGACGAAGTTTTTCCAGAAATTTTCCAGAAACTTAACATAAGAATTTCTGCAGGTCACTTCTGACGGCGTCACGAGTTTACTCTTGACGGCGTCACGTGTAAAAATCTGGAAATTTTACCAGTTTTGTTTTTCTAACGGAGTCTTATGGTTTTTGTGAATTATTAAGTTTTATAATCTCCAGGAAATCTGCAAACATTCATTCCACAAGCATTATATCTTTAATTGTTTTGTTTTTATTCCTAAGTCTGGAATTACATCTAGTTGTGAGTTATCTTTGTTCGGCTTGATGCTTTGGGTTTTTGTAGTTGTTTTGTCAGGATTTACAGGTTATGTTCGACAAGGAGATGATTTATATTCTGGAAGGGAAGCTTTGATTGTTCGTTTTCTTGGAAGAAGATTTAACCTGGCCACCTATAATCCATACCGAGCGAATCAGGGGAGTATTTGATTTCATTCTCTTTACTTTTTAACTTTTACATTCTTTACTTGAACATTGGGGACAATGTTCATCTTAAGTGTAAGGGGAGGGTAAAAAGATGATACCTTACATATGCACTTTCGCTTGAGTTTGTTTTGTTTGATAGTAGATGAGTAATAAAACTATGAGAAATACTTGTTAGTGTAATTTTAGCGCCAAATTTAAAATTTTTTACAACATTTAGGAGTGAAACTTTAGCCATAGCAAGCGTCTCATGGATAGGAGATTGTATGACTAGCACATAACCGTATATTCAGAAAAAATTTTTCACCCAAAAATGTGAGGTTCGCCTTTAGATTTGATAGGAAAAGCATTCATTATTGGTGCTTATGAGTGTACCGGTAGCATTTAGATTCTAGAACTTGCGTTAGTGATGCATCCCGAGACCGCTAGTGAGACTACATTCGTGTAGTAGGATTTACTACATGATAAGAGGCATTAGGATTACCCTTGTGTTAAACCCGTATTATAATTACTTGACCATTTAAGTCATATTACTTGGCTAGTTAAGTCAACTAATTTTTCCCACACCCTTAGCGTTGTACTCATTTTTAGTACACGAAACCCCTAGTACACCCCTCCGAGCCTATCTTTTCGTTTCTAACTTTAAGCATTTTACATAAAGGAAGAATTTGTTACACCCCACTTAAATGTACAACCAAATCGCCTTAGCCTTCCGTGTATGCGCTCATTTTTAGTGCATTATTGTTATTTGTTAAACCCTAAGTTAACTTTCTAATTGATTACATGGTTGCTAAGTCGAGTCATATCCGTGTACATATTGTTTTGGGACGATTGGGACTCATGGGTAAGTACTTATTTTATGGAGTAATGGGGAAGAACATCATATTATTACCCCCATACGTACGTTAATCTTAAAAGTGCTCAAAGTGTTTTGATTTTCTTAATTTGAGTCATTAGATTAGTTAATTGTAAAGTATGTAAAGATTCAAGTGTAAGGGGAATGCTCAAACCCCTATGATGTATTATTTTGGATGGTAGGGTAAGAGTGTATGCCAAAAAAAAAAAAAAAAAAAAAAAAAAAAAAAAAAAAAAAAGATATATGTAGAAAAAAAAACAAGAAAAAGAAAAAAAAATATAAAAAGAAAAAGAGAAAAAACATACGGACTACCATCCCGTTTTTATTCTATGTTTATTTTATGTTTTTGTTATTTTTCATTTATTAGCTTAAGTCGAGTCTAGTCTTGGCTTAGCAACGCCATATTGTACATGTAATTAACCAAGATTGTTAACTCGCCACCAGTAAAATTTCCTTTATCCAACAAAACCGTGTAATTCATATCCCTATACCTAACGTTACAACCCTTTAAAAGACCTCTTTGATAGTTTATCCTAGGTGCTTACGCCATGTGGTGGAGGTTTGATCCTTTCCCAAGCCTATGGTAATCTATTTTGCTATGACAGGTAGTGAGAGATATCTTCCATTTCCATAATGTTATATTACTTTATTACACCCGAGAGATGTGAGTATCTAAACACTATTTGTGAGGTGCTTGTGTATGACCTCCGTGCTTGTCTATTGGTCTTTAGTGGAACGATTATTTGTTGTAATTACTTTTATATTAGTGTTAAATGACCCCTAACTTGTCTTTTGAGTAGAATAAAAGCTCATTTGCTTGAGGACAAGCAAATCTCAAGTGTAAGGGTATATGATGAGGCGAAAAATGATCCGTTTTTAGGGGGTCATTTAAGCCCGAATCCGACTTTATTTGATCAAATATTGCCCTAAATCGTTCCTTTTGTGATTTTAGGTACTTGGAGAGTGAATTCTGGAAAAGAAGCCATTTCGGACGTTTTTTGGAGCATAAAAGTGAAGAAAACGGCAAAGTCTCAAATTTCTATGCTGGGAACAGTGCATGAAGGCGTCAAGAATTGCTCTTGACGGCGTCAGAGTCCCAAGAATAAAAATCCGTAGTTGGTGACGGCGTCACCAAGGCCGTCACCAGGCCGTCACGTGTAAAACTTGTCAAAACTTGCGCGAGGAGTAGCTGATATTGTTTTGGTCATAACTTTTGCATACAAACTCGGATTTAGGTGATTCAAAAGCCCACGCGAAGAGGACGAAGAGATCTACAATTTGGTGAAAAAGTAGTCTTGACGGCGTCAAGAGTACGGGCTGACGCCGTCACGAAGGGCCGACAGAAAACATGCCTATAAATATAACTTCATAACTTCACTTTTTGTAAGCCCTAAACCCTAAGGTCGATTCCTGGGTTTAGGTGGGTGTTTTTCCAGCAACTTAGAGGGTTTCAATCACTCCATAAACATCATGTATTGGTTTGATGATTCTATCTTAATTATGTTTTCCATTATCATTGTTGTTTGCTCTTCTTTGATGATGATTTGCTAATTCACCTTGTGTCTATTTATGATTATGTGAAACTTGTATATAATTGATTAGATCTCATTGATTTCTTGTTGATGTTGTGTCTATCTCCATCAATTAAGGTGTGACAACTTCAATAGATCTAGTTGGTTTAGTTTATAATCCTTGTTTCCTACTGATTCTTGTTTTGATTGAATGATTTATATGTTAGGCTTAAGAAAACTGGCAGATCTCCAAATGGTAACATGCTTGAACGTCTTAAGAAACATGAACCGAGGCGTACTAGGTCTTTATTGGTTGTATTTAATGCATGAGCCACTGTTTACAATCCCTATAGTTGTGCTGGGTCATGGTGTAGGAGGAGATAAGAGCTCATAGAATTGGGGAGTTATGTATGCCACCCCATGAATGGTATTAAGGAATACAACCCGTCAATTAAAACAAGGTTACAAATCAATAGGTAGGATTGGATAGCTAGCAAGGAGTAACATATCATAGGTAGACATGCTTCACTTATCTTGTAGAAACCTAGTTTACTTTTCTTGTTAATTAGTTTAATTAGTAGCTTTTGGGTTAGTTGATTAGCAACTAATTCCGCCCACACTCCCAATACCCGAGATTTTTACTTGCTTTTCATAAAATATAAAAACATAAAAAGAATCATCCTTCACCTTTAGACCTAGTTAGATTAATTTCAATCCTAACGACACTATTCCTAGCTGAACGATCAATCCCCCGGTACTTGTCACTATACTATACTACAACGATCAGGTACACTGCCTGGTGGGGGTTGTAAGCTTCTCGAGATCCCTCGAGAGGTAAAGCAAGGTGCGATTCCCACGCATCATGTTTCGATAGCCTTGGTGGCTAGGACGGGAATACTCTCCTAAAGTTCAGGGTCTAGGAGGTTGGTTTGCTAGTGGTGGGTTTTGTGGGTGGTTTTGTTGTGGTGGGTTGATGGGTTCAAAGATATAACCACCTTCCATGATGTCGGATGGCAAAGGTTACGAACAAAGAAACGAAGAAATAAGATATACTAAAGAAAACCTAAAAATAAAAATAAAAATCTTACTAGAAAGGAATCTAGCAAGTAGACCTAATAAAAAGAAATTCTAACCTAGACAATAACTATTCCCCAGGCTGCGGCGCCAAAAACTTGATACGCGGGATTGCACCCTCGCAACAGGTTTTACCTCGCAAGGGATCTTGAGAAGCTTGCAATCCCCGTCAGGCAGTGTACCTGATCGTTGTAGTATAGTATAGTGACAAGTACCGGGGGATTGATCGTTCAACTCAGGAATAGTGTCGCCAGGATTAGAAAGCCTACTAAACTAGGTCTAGAGGTGAGGGATGATTCTTTTTGTAATTTTTATATTTTATAAAAGCAAGTAAAATCTCGGGTTTTGAAGGAGTGGGCGGAATTAGTTGCTAGTCAACTAACCCAATTAACTACAGATGCAATCAAAATAAAATAAAAAGAAATGAAAATAAACTAATATAATTATGTGGTGGAAACAATAATGAGAAGAGATATGTTTACTTAGATTTCATTATTCCCTAGATATCTTTTACCGGTTGATTAGCTTGTTACAATTGCATGGATGATGGGTTATATTCCTTAATACTAGTCGTAGGGCCGTGTACAATATTCCCTAACTCTATAATCTCCTACTTCACTCCTATGTCGAGCCGACTAAAAGCTCCTAACATGGGATCATTAGAATTCACTTATGCATTAAATACAACCAAAAATCGTAGTACACCTCCGATCATGTTTCTTAAGACGTTCAAGCAAGTTACCAATGGAAGTATGCCATTTTTCTTAAGCCTAACATCGAATACAATCATCCACAACAATTATAAGCAAACAATCAACCAATAATCAACATCTAGGTTTCACTACATCTAAGCAAACACAATAAAAACCTAGCCTAACATGTTAAAAGAAAGACAAGCATAAGATAGAATCAAACAACACATAGACATATTGAATGATTATTAAAAGACTTATCTTTATTCAAACATGGATGAAAGAAGGGTTTGAAACCCCTACAATGTGATGAAAACTCAACCTAGGGTTTGTGGTAAAGTTCCTCCTAATGTTCCACTCTCAATGAATGAAAAATTGGAAAAATATATATAGAAAATACATCCTGACGGTGTCACGTTATAACCTCTGACGCCGTCAACTCGTCGCCAAGTTAAGAGTCGTATTTCCTAGATCTAGTCTTGATGCCTTCACGTAGAGATTGAGCTCTGGGCCGTCACTTGCATTTTGATTCTGACGGCCATGGTGACGCCGTCAGGTCAATTACACTAAAAATGTTCTGGGCCGTCACGTGTATTTTCCATTTCTACATCTTTTGACACTCTTGACGCCGTCATGTGTGAAGCTGATGTGCGTTTTTATTAGTGCAAGTTTTAAAATTTATAAACACGATTTATCCGATTATTTATTTAGCACATACGAGCAAGTATACTCGTCCGATGTAGTAAAGGTGGGTAAGTCGAGGTTGTCCTAAGGGATTTGATAGTTTTAGTAATAAGAAAAACGTTTGTTAAATAAGGGTTGTCAATCCAAATTTATGTAAATATCAATTTAAAAGAAACTCAATAAGAACTAAGCATATACTTGTGTATAATTCCTTGATTGGTAATTAGGAGTATTATGACAATTTAAGTATAAAGTTTGGTGTAAAACTTGTTATGATGCGCAACTAAAAATGAGTAGTTATACAATCTATGATGTATGTCATGTTTTAACTACCGCTAAGAATTCTATCACCTAAATGACTCCTTTCGGACATATCAAATGAGTATGACAATTCTATAATCACATGGTTGTTTAGAAAATCAATTTTTTTCTTATGAATTCCTACGAATCCTTTCGGTCCTTTTTCGTGATGAAATCTTCTCAAATCCATTTTAACAAGTAAATAAGATGGGTGTCAAGCATCATATTCCATACTAATTCGTGCACAAATGTTTTGGAATAAAAACAAGTTGAAACCCCTTTCGGACCTATTTTTCAAAAGATTGTTTTTACCAACAAATTAAGCAAGATTAGATGTTACTTCAACAAACTCATAAAATAGATATGTTTTCATGCATCACCTTTTTCATAAAAGAATACTCCGTAACCAATCACATCATACACACAAGTATATCACAAATTACTCCATAACAATCATATTAAAACACAAGTAAATAAGAAAACTTTCATTAAACTCAAAGTAACAATTGTTCATTATAAGTATCAAGGTGTACCTAGCTTGAGCATTACAATGAATAAACTTGTGGAACTATAGCAACCACACTCCTCCAATTGTTCACTAATGTAAGTAAACAACTCCAAACTTGAACCAAGGCTTGAGACTCGAACTCAACACTTTCTGGACGTTTTTCACAACACTTAGTAAACTTTCAGGCAATATAAGATGAACTAACAATATTTGGTGTAATACTTAGTTAGATATTTGATGGTACATGTAATCTAGACCCTAAGTAGTCATTATATAGCATAATAACACTTATCCTCCAAGTAAAAACGTTCCTCATAAGTTATTAAACAGAAATGATCAGCCACAAATGATTATGGGGAGTAAATTCGTCCATAAATGCAAGACTTGTAACAGCAGTCACCTCCATCCGATCGGTTTCTCTCCATCCGATCGGATGGAACTTCTTGAGAACACTCCAACCGAATCGGTTGCGGGTTGCATCCGATCGGTTGGACATTATCTGGAAACTATTCTTTTGTCTTTTCTTTGTCGTTTTACGTTGCATGCATTGTCTTTCTTCGTGGCATGACTTTATTCATTAGAACTTGATATTTCCTTGATAAATATGTGTAGAAGACTTGTCTTTATCAAATCCTTTTGTCCATGCGTCGTTTCTTTCTTTCTTGATCTTCTTGAAACTCTCCAAATGTGCATGATCACTTCATTTCTTCATCTTTTAATCATTTTTACCTGCTTTTGGCTATATTTGCATGCATAAACACTTTTCCACAATTAAGTAACAAATATATACAAATATGACCAATTTCCATGTGTAAAACAAACAATAACGTGACTAAAAACATGTTAATTTTGAGCGTTATCAGAAGCCTTGACGTCGTCAGGTACTGTTCCCAGCAAGGATTTTGAGACTTTGCCGTTTTCTTCACTTTTATGCTCCAAAAACGTCTAAAATGTTTCCTTTTCCAGATTTCTCCTCAAAAGTACCTAAAATGACAAAGGGAACGATTTAGGGCAGTAATTGATCAAATAATCACGAATTAGGGCTTAAATGACCCCTTAAAAGCGGTACACTTTTCGCCTTATCATGGGACTTCGCATTTTTTAGTATAAATACCCAAACACTGTATACAATTGCACTTTTTTACATACACTGTTCACCCATTATAGTTTTAGAGAGTCCCTCTACATCTTCAATCAATCTTTTAGTCAACATAACGTGTTGCACTTAGTTTTAGGTATGGCTTCCCCACTTTCGATCCTTACTTTATACTTTCAAATGGCTAAAGAAACTATATACACTGTGACCTCCACCTTAACCCAGGCGGATTTAGATGCCTTTTTAAGACATATAACATTTTGGCCGAATTAGAGTCTGAACTTCCGGGTCCCAATGATACTATTAGGAACGCTCCTCCCGGGAAGATTGGCATGTACACCCGTTTCATAGAGTATGCCAATTTTAGGATACCTCTTTCTCGATTTCTTTTAAGTGTACAAGAATACTTTCAAATCCACCTTTCACAACTGTCGGTGTTAGCGGCGGCTAGGGTTAGCCATATTGAAATTATTTTTCATGTTCACTGAAGTGTCCATATAGTCCCCTTGTTTAGGAAATTCTATTACGTCGGACTTAATAGTGGATGGCTTACACTAGAAAAAATGGAAAGGGCCTAAGTCCTTAGTTGTCCCGGTTTGCTACGCCACCCTTCTTGATTCTTTGAAGAAGTGGAGTGATCACTTTTTCTGGGTTAATTCTTCCATATTTCCCATATTCGTTCCTTGGTATGAGAAGGAGACCATAGACTGTAATCCTCCCCCCTCCGATGCGGATATAGACTTATACCTTGTGCCATGCAGAATAAGAATCGGGTCGCTTTCAAAAATATCCGGAGACTTTTTTGTGCGTGATAGGCTTAAGCCGCGTCTGGAATGATGATACTTGTTGTCTGACGTTCATAGATTCAGATGATGAGGGTAGGTGCCTTAGAAGTTTTTTATTTTGTGCGTGCTACTTCACTTTTCCTGTGCTTATTTGTATATTTGCTAATGATTTGTTTCTGTTTTGTAGAGATGGATTTGTTTGCATTTATTAGCCAGCCGGATCCTTTCAAAGTTGTGATTGGATAAAGGGATTTGTTTGAGGGGGGAAAGACTCTCCAACAGGATACGGAAGGTTGGACTATTGTACCTACTGATAATACAATCTTACTTGTTCAACACACTGTTGTTCAAGAACTTGAGCAAGCCAAGTCCAGCAAAACTACTGGCAAGAAACGAGTGACGATTGATACTCCGGAACCTCCACCAAAGTAGAAAATAATCACCCTATTGTCTACCAATGAGAAAAAGGATACAATCGGAGGAAGTAAGAAATGAAAGCCTTCTCAGATTTCAAAAATGCTTCAGTAGCTTCTTCTTATGGTTTCTCTTCTGCGGAGATTCCATCTGTTGATTCTTCGCACCATCACTTTAAGCTAATGGACGAGTTGGATTTTGGTCCGGCTCCATCTGGTCCCCGCTCCAATGCTGACATATCAAGAACAAAACAATTCTTTCATTTGAATCCACCAAGATCTAGCCCATGGATATTATTCTGAAATCTCCTCTTAAACCTTCCGCTAGCTCTGCACCGGAACAAACAGAGTCTCCTACTCTAGAATCTCTTCAAAAAGAAACTGGAAGTTCAGCCCCGGGGTACATAGAATCACCTGGTCTGGAGAACACAGAATTCATTGTTCCTAGCCCATCTGGATCATCTCATGAAGATATCTACCAGTCGTTGTCTGTTGACACTATAGAGGCCGAGTCTATATACTCCTAAATGACTTCCTACTAATGAGTTTAAAATAAATGATGCCATGTGACCTTGCCTTTTGCCCTGCTACCGCCGTTCTAAGTTCTTCTGACTAAACGAAGTTAAGACTAAAGTTTCGGAACTGAAGTTTGCAACTTTTTTCAGCAAAGCTTAGTCAAAATCCGTCCTTCGGCTACCTTGGATCAAGGGTAGAGATAGGAAGTTTGGGTATGTCGCAGTTTCATGGATAATTTGGCTATGCCCAACTACCTCTCTGTTCTCCTGAACATGCCTAGTTAGGAATTCTTAGACTGCTACAACATCGTGTCCTCTTAGCAGACTTGCATGAATTTCGAGGTTAGGTTAAATCTGGAGTATGAGCTTGAGCAGAATGGCAAGTTGGGTAAGAGGCTGAAGAAGATGGAGGCTGAGTTAGCCGGACTCAAAGCTCGCGTGGGGGAGCTTGAAGGTAAGTCATTAGAGGTGGCTAGACTCCGCGGCCATGTGGCTGAGTTAAAGGCCGCAGCTAATACAAAGAATAAAGAGTTGACCATTCTTCAAGTGAGGAATGTTGCGCTAGTTAGTCAAGTGTCTAGACTGGAGGGGCTTCGAGATCAGTTGAAGTCCCAAGTAAAAGGTGAAGCTGAGTTGGTTAAAGAGTTTCAAGAGCATAAGGACGCAGTTCAGAGGGGACTGGATGTGAAGGTGTCTAAGTTATATAACAAAATCATGGCCTTGGATCAATAATTTGTTACAGAGCTCTTTCCTACTTGTTTGATGGCTTTCGAGGGTAAGCTTTGGGCCATTAGTCACAGCTTTCAGAAAGCCTTTCACAAATTCAAGAATCCCCTGTATTTAGAATGAGACTTGGAAAATGTATTTCCCTTGCCTTTATTGAGGGGCTTTGACGAGGTTTGGAGGCCGGAGTTAATCATATAAAAAAGGGGGTCGAGCTTCAGGACATCGCTGCTTATGATCCGAAGGCTAAAAAGAGATACACAAACGCGGTTGTTGACCTGGGTAATGTTCCTTTCCCTTTTTTGGATTCTTTGGAAGTATGCAAGGATGCACCCATTGAGTTTCTTATGTCTCGGCTTGTCCTTGAAGGAGTGCGTCCTTATGATGTTCCTGAATTGTCTTTCTGGCAGCCTACCGCAGAAGAACGTGTACTTCCAGAGTTAGTGCTCCAGGCTGTTACCTCTCATCCACGGGCTATCACTGCATACAAGGAGACTAAGAACAAATCTTATGGGAAGGAGTTCGATTATGGCGCTGAAGATCGTATTGTTTCAACTGTTGTTGTGCAACAAGCTCCTCTAGTCACCGAACCTTTCATGATGGTGACTCCTTCTAAGCCTGATCCTTCTGCTCCGGTGACCGGCCTCAGGGGACGACTTAACCCAGCATGATCACTTGGCATTTACAGATAATTATATGTTTTATACATTTGTGTTGGACAACCCCGCGAAGACTCAGTCGAACTTCCTGTCAAAACTTGTCATTTTAAAGCCTCCATGGTTCTGTAGTTGAGCACAATGGTAGCTTCCTTTCATGATGAACACTTGTAATTTTTTAGGCTATGACATTTTGTTGTCGGCATTCTCTAGCCGTTGTGTAAGACAATTTATTTATGTTCTGGACATGTGTATCCGATGATGAAAAATGTTTGTGCTAGCACTTTGTGTTTTATGTGACTGTTTTATCCGAATCGTTGGTAGCCGGACATAATGTCTCATAGAATGTTTATCTACTTATTTGCTATCTGTTTTGTTGTCTTACTTAGTGTTTCTAGATATAGTCTTAATGGAGCCATGGGTTTGCAATACCACTTATATGCTTGAGTTAATTAGTAGTTTAATTTTCCTCATGCCGGGTACTGGTGTACCCCATTGCATGGCTCAGAACCCAACCTCTGATAACACATACGTAGCACCCAAAAGTGATCATTAGCATAAAGCCTACTAGGTTACCGTAAGGGAATTCACCAATACACAAGAACATAGTCTTCGGAGCCCTGGCGCTCCGAAGAACTGTAGCCTCTGACAAAATCGAGGCTCCAGCACTATGAGAAAAACATAAGATCTTATGGACCCCACTCAATAACGGTCATCTTTTATTGTCGCGCATATAGATAGCTATGTATGGGCACGATCACAGAGCCTATTTTCGTAGCCTCCTCATTAGCTAGAGAGTATATGCCTATAAATAGCCAAATCCATCATCCATTTACAGGTATTCCATTCACCACATTTCTACTTTCTCTCTCTAGAACTTATCCATTTCATATGACTCATTCTCATGCCGGATTCGGTTCGCAGGGTCTATGTTGGTCCACAGGGTTTGATTAAATTTCAAAATCTTCCGACTCGTAACAAGGATAGTAACAACATCATCCAAAATCATAGTAACGCCATTTGTACTTTTCAACATGTATAAATCTTTATTAAAGAATGTAAAGATTTACAGCAGAATAGCTCTCGATAAAACTATTTCAGTTTAGCAACAAATGTAACACTCCCTTCGGAAAATCTAGAGGCATCTAGCTTTGCTTAGAAGTTACTAGAAGAGAGGATTCTATCAACTATAAAGCTAAGTTCTACTTTATGTGTTTGTTTAGAATCCTGCTTATCCCGGTTACAAAGTTTCGTTTAAATAGGTCAAGGAATATTGTGGATGCACGTGAGTGTTGTGGTTAGCCGGCCTTGAATTAGCTTAGCACGTGCCTAGTATAGTAGGTGGAGCATCCACTTAGCTTTCCAATGCTGACAACTTTTGTACCCGAGATCTTGCTTTATCGTCCTTTGATAAGACCTTACGCTTATCTTCCCAATGAGCTTCCTACCAATTAATCAGATACTAAGTCCCTTGTAGAGACAGGGTAACTGAGGCATTTGTCAGTCCTCAGTCCTACTAGTGTTACTTATATCCTTGACACCGCATCAGTTATACAAAGTGTTTCTTCAGTTGGTCTTCGACTTCTTTGAAGCCTGGTAGTTGGTTGAGCTTTATACAATGCTTACTGATTTCTTATATCAGTAAGGTTACAACCACTGATGATCAATAGTAAGGCACCTATCACTCACAATCATCAGGGTTTACTCTCTAATAACCATCAGGGAGTAACACTTTCTGATATCCATCAGAGAGCAAGTCCTTAGATTTACATCAGAGGGTGACTTACTCTCTAATCCTTATCAGTGAGTGTTGTTCTCACTGACTTATATTAGAGACTTACTTGAATAGGCTATTTTATGTTTAAATACATTGTCAGAGACCATTGGGTCAAAACCCAACAGTCCAGTCCTGCGCTCAGTCTCACCCAAGCGTGTTCTTTGTCTTATTGCAGATCTTTAGAAGCCCGTTAAAGTACTCATCTTGCGTCCCTCGCAAGCTCTGATCCAGAAGGTGCAGTTTATTGTACGATCAGTGGCACACTCGGAAAATAAAGCAGATTTAAGAAAAACGTTTTGTTTACAAATGAAGAACAATATAGATATGTGATTGAGCCCGAACAACCTAACTTATATTGACCAAGGGATGGTCAACAAAGTCAGACAGCCTAGAATCAATGCTCTGAGGAATACAGTGTTTTCCCGGGTCGTTTAAGTCCCGACGAGGTGTGAATTGTAAACAAACGGTTCTAAGATCGGGTGAATTTGGATGAGAAAGGGGTTTGTGTGTGATTGAACTAAGGAATCTACAATGGAATAGCTTAAACAAGCTATATGGATAAGACTGGAAGCTAGGAAAAACCAGAAACGATTAAAACCTAAAAACGCGTACGTTACGTTTAAATAAAACGTAAACGTACAAAATAAAACGCGAGTTTTAGCAAAATAAAATACTTACAAAAGTAAAAATCACATTTTTACAATCCTAATAATAAAATAAACTTTTTAGAAAATTAAAATTAATTTTTACAATATTTAATTAATTATTATTAATTAAAAACTATTTATTAATTACTTATTAATTATTTAAATTAAACTAAATTATAACTAATTATGAAATTACACTAAAAATATGAAAAATAAATTTGGAAAAATCTAAAATATTATCAAACTAATTTTCAAACTTAAAATATATTTTTCCTACTTTTTAAATAATTACTATTAATTAAAAACTAATTTAAACTAATTAAAATTACACTAATTAATAAGAAAATGTAAAATAAACTTGGAAAAATAAAATTAAAACTTAGAAAAGTATAAAATAATATAAAACTAATTTTAAAACAGAAAATATATTTTTAAGACTATTTAAATAATTACTATTAATTATTAACTAATTATTAAATAATAAAAACTAATATTAATTATTAAAAATACTAAATGAAAAGAGAAAAATATGAAAAATTTACAGAAATTATTTTACAACTATATGAACTTAAGAAAATTATAAAAACAGAAAGTGCTTAAGAAAAATAAGCACTTGAGCAATAAGCTCCTTAAATAGAAGCTATCACTTTAGGAAATTTTAGCTTTTTCTGATTTTTTCTTTACAAAACTATTTAAATACTAAAATAATAAAACTTTAACAAAGACACTTAGCTAAAAGCTCAAGAATAAGCACTACAAGTGCTTATTAGCTTGACAGTTGACTTTGGTCAACTGTCAAAGCTATAAGCTTGAAATAAGCCTTGAGCTGAGAACCAAGGTTGGATTCAAGTACAAACAAGTGAGAGTCATTGAAATAAGCTGGAAAAACAATAAAAAGAACTCAGAATAAGCAATAAGCAACAAATAAGCAATCCAAAATCTTCCAAACTGCTCAGAGATGGGACAAGATTGAGGTCCAAATCCAAGTGGGTCCCAGAGGTCCTTAGGTCAAAACAATGGTCAACTTGTGATCCCTGGTAGGAGGGGGGTTGAGAGGAACCAAGTAATGGCCATGAAACCCACTGAGGTGGTCAGAAAACCACCACCAAGTGGTGGTGGTGGGTTGATAACTGCTGGTGCAGGGCACACAGCAGGGCAGATACTTGCCCTGCAGGTGTGTTTAGGGCAAAGTGGGGCCCAGAAGAAAAATGCTAAAAATGTAACAAAGGTTGGAACATGAAGATGAGCTAGTAGGCTGTAAATGGAAACAAGTTTCACACTCTAAATCTACTCACAAAAATCAAAACAATTATTGCAAATTTTGTAAAAACCTGAATTGTTAACTTTGACTTTATGAGGAAACTTTGCTATTTTGACTAAAATGAAGTTTGAGCTTAATTTACGGACTGAATGTGATGAGATAAGCTGAAATACAACCAAAACAAGTTAAAACAACTAATTATCTTATGAGATGATGGCTTATGGGACACAAAGACCACCACAGTTAACTGTGGTGGTGGTATCTTTGTGAATATGACTTTAGGCAAATAGAAACTTGTGTTTAAAGATTTACTTGACTTGTACCACACTATTGTGACATGCAGAAACAACACTTACTCCCAATAAACCCACAAAATTGCCTAGGCCATGTTAAACCAAACACCCCCTAAAGAAACTGAAATGACAGATAATCAAAGCAAACTAGCAACTAAGACTTTAAACATGAAATCAAATCTTATATTAACACTAAATAAACATAATTAAACTGAAATAAGGACTAAATTACTTAAGCTACAGTGATTTACAAAAAACTAAGAAATTGCTTACATGAGCTGCCAGTTAGCAAGCAATGAACCAAATACCATTTATACTATCCTATGCCTCCCCTGAAGCATCTAAAAACCATATGAATCCAAGAATAAACATTCTCCATGCTTCTTCTTCTTTTTTTTTTTCTTATTTTGAATTTCTACAAATTTATTTAGATTTTTGGTACATAGGTGAAACTGAATGACTTGCTTTCCAAACTTTTACAAGACTCACAATTAAGCTCCAGTGAGCATAAACTAACAAGAAACAACCAGAATCACCCAGGTTGAGCAAAGCTACCAAATTCACTTGAAATTAACAAAAACTGAGATTGTACTTTGAGAGTTGAAACTGAGAAATTATTGAAATACTTTTCAATTACTTAAAAGTTTGGTACAACTTGAATTAGAAACTGAATTTAAAAGTTTACAACATAAATTTAAAGTTTACACTACGAAAATGGTCTAAAGACAATTGACAACTGTAAACTTCTCATTTTCTTTTCTTTTTATAGTCTCTGAAGTCTCTCTTGACTTTCCCACCTCTGTATAGCCGTTGGATTGGCCTAGTATGATCCCAATCGTTTAAAATTCTATTGGCGGGAAAAGTCCCACATGGCAGTTGGGTGTATCTGGTGGGGGTAATAAATGAGGGTTGGAGGGGGGGTTGAATGTAGGTGAGCATTTATGAGGGTTGGTGAAAAGGAGGAGGGGGGAGGTGGACACAAGCCTGGTAATTAGGGAGGGTGTTGGGAGGTTAGGGATGAAGGTGGAGCGGGTTTGTATTTGTTTGACCGGGTCAACGCCAGGTATTATTAGTTTTAGGAGGTGGGCCGGTTTTGGTGGGATGGGCTTGGGAGTTGGGTTTAAGTTTGTGGTTGCTGGATCAGACCATGTATTTGGGTTTGGTGATAATAATAAGTAAGGTCCGTTTGGTTTTATAGAAATTAATCACAAGGACCATATTTGTAATTTACCAAAAGTTTAGGGGCTGAGAATGACACTTTCACAAAGATGTAATAAGGACCCATTTTGTTATGTTAAAATATCCCAAGGACCAATATTGATATTTTTCAAAGTTTAAATGTCCAGGGATCAAAATTGCCAATTTGTGAAACTCAGGGACTGAACTTGTAATTTTTCCAAAACTTTTACCCAAGTGTTATTTTTGATAACTTTTTATTTTAAAGGGACTTGGGTTGACTTTTCTTGCAAAATAATTGCACAGGGACTAGTTTTGTTAATTTTTGAAAGTCGGGGGACTGAAACTGCCAATTTTGCAAACTTTGCACGTTTTTCATTTGTTTTTACTCGCTTTGCATCTAAAACATATAAAACACAATTTTGAAATATTTTCAGTATTTTGGTGCATTACTGAGTGTTTTTGTATGTTTTGCAGTTCAGATTTGACCAAAAATGATGAGTGTTTGAGCACTCATCAATCCCCCACACTAAACTATTGCTAGTCCCTAGCAATACTGTTTTGAAAACTTGATGGATTTGAAAAACTCTTTACCAAAAGCCATCACTTCTGGAGTAGCCAGGTGTAAGAACTGTGGCACACCTGATAACCGTGTGATTTTGAGCAAACCACCAGCTGTCAACGGATTTGAGTAGTCTTTACCAAAAGCCGTTTGCTTCTGGACTGGCCAGCTCTTGATGGAATAGTCAACATCTTGGTGAGCTGATTACCAATTATGGATTTTCCACGGCCTTTACCACAAGCCATAATCTTGTGGGCTAGCCAACTCATTTGTTTTCGGGGAGTTGATGAACCATACAATTTTGGGCAAATTGCCAGCCGTAAATGGATTTGAGATGTCTTTACCAAGAGCCGTTTGCTCCTGGACTAGCCAATCCCTTTTGTCGGTTAGACAAGGCGGACTGATTACCACAAAAGTTTTGAAGCACAGTGAAAAATTTTTGAAAATTTTTTGAATTTTGGCTAAAAACGGGGGTATTATATAGTAAACTGTGATAAAACTCGCTAGAATAGCGAATACACCCCCCCCCCCCCCCCCACACTAAGCATGAATATTGTCCTCAATATTCAAAATCCCGGCTATTATGCCGACATTTTGAACGTAAAAGGGCAACATTACAAGCTAAGCGTGGAAAAACACCATTTTGTTTTTTCACTTCTTTTGTAACCATAGCATGGGGGACTCCCCCACACTTAGGGTGAAAACCCTATAAGCATCCGGCTCAAGGTAATGAAAATGCCGGGATCAAATATAGTGTCCTCACTCCCGAAGGAGTGAAGAACAGGAGAAGTCACCATGTAGGTGAAGAAAGGAAGAAAGAGCTTGATGACAATCAAGATTGATTCATCATCATCAGAAAGAGAATTCATGATTGGTGTATCATGAATCTCATCATTTAGGCTCGAATGATCTAGACATATTATGGGTGGGAGGGTTGGGATTTTGATATCAATCAAATTCTCATGGGTGAGAATATTTCCCTGCGGAAAACAAAGATCAACTTTGTCTAGATTAAAGTAAAAATTATCATACTCTGGTGGAGGTATGATATGAGCGAGTTCACCGGAGAACTCCTCAAAGGTGAATGAATCATATTCGGGGAGAGAAATTTGAGAATGAAAAGTGGTAGTGTCACTAATCTTCTCTCCCATATGATCAAAGGTAAAGGCTTCAAACTCCGGAATAGGATCATCGGAGACAATGTCACTATCCTTTATGGGGATAGGAGATGAAATAGGTTTCATTTTGAAAGCCTCGATTTTAGAAATGAGGAGATCGACATTCAATAATGTTGCTTCATCCTTGACTTCAGTGTCAATCTCATCATTCTCTTCTTCTAAGCTGACTAGCTCAGAAGGTAATTCTTCCATATAAACGATGTCCTCACAAGATAACGAATTGTCATCAGTAGAATCGGAGAACATCTCATCATGATTAGATGGGAAGAATAGAGGAGGAGGAATATCACACATATGGTCAAAAGTCCCCTGTGACTCTCTCGGGATTGGGACAAGGACCTCAACACTAGACTTTATTAATTCGTCCGATTCCTTATTAGGAACAGTGCTAAGATGCTCATCCCCCATGATCAGAGAGTGAGTGTGAACTTCGGGTGTGATAACAGCAGACTGAGGGAGATAAGAAAGACTAGCACACATAGATTCTATATTTTTCATGTGTTCTTCTGCTAGCAATTCTTGCATACTCTTATCTCCCTGTGCTTCCACGGAAGGAATCTCAACTGATGAACTAGATGAATCTTTGTAATATTCCTTCATTTGAATAGAATCCTCATCATCATCGTCATCATGAATAAAACGGAACAAAGAGCTAGATTTGGCTGCTTTTTCTTTTGCATATGATTCCTTCACAGCCTTTTCAAAATCATCAATGGAATCAATTTTAGCAACCTGCTCTTCCGTCAATCTTTTAGCCATGCATTTCTCATGTGAATTAAGAGTAAATGAAAATTGCGGGGGTGGGGATTTGTCAAAATCAGAAGGTTGACAATGATAATCTTCATGAGGACCCCCACAATTCACACAAGAAACACTGGGTGCATTATGAAGTTTTGTGGTTCCCAACTCCTTAAGTTCTTTCAATATCTCAAGAACCTCTATTATAATGTCAGTAGCAGAAGGAGTTGTGGGAATCATTTGGTGCTGTGGAGGTGGGTCTGAAAACGAATAGTCGTAATTGTTACAAGGAATTGGATTCCTTGTTTGACAATCCGAGCTAAAGTGAGGACCTCCACAGTACTCACAACAGTAAAACTGTTGAGTTAGGCTTGGTGTATTTTGATACGAAGCATCATTGAGATTTGGGTAATATGATTCTTGCTCGTATGAATGTGATGGGTAATCGAAAAAATTTGAAGAGTCGTTAAATGAGTTTTGATTAGGATCATAAGCAAATGAATTACTCGACCCACAAAACAAACAACTCCCGTTGTGGATATCATTACCACATTGTACACATGTACACCAACGACATGGAAAACCGAAAAGCGGCTCACCACAACCGACACAAGGAACAAAATCTGGAGGTGGGACAAGTGGTGTGCTCTTAGAGCTAGCAATTTCCACCACTTCCGTTATGGTCTCGGGTTTTGGTTCTTGATAAATGTGAAGGTTAGGTAAGTCGTTCTTTTCAGTCTCTGCCCTAAGCTCAGCACGTATGCTTGACAAACTTTTGATCGTAAACCGTGAAAGGTTAGGATCAATTCTTGAAGGTTTAGGAGCAATTGTGAGCTTAGATTCTTGGACAACCGTAGGTTGGACGTATTTAGCACTTCCATCGTCAGAGGGAAGTACAGGGTCCTTTGTCACCTCGGTTTCTTGATTCATTTCCCTCACCGGAGAGGGAATAGGAATCGAAGGTCCATCATAATCACTACGACATCTCGATATTTTTGACAAGGCCATAAGTTTTTTAATTTTGCTCTCAAAGGCCCATAGCTCAAGGAAATCGTCATCGAGAGATGTCATTTAGAATTATACATGAGAGGGCTATAAGAAGGTAGAATCAAACGGATAAAGGGTAAGGAAAAATATTTTTGGGTTTTTATGAAAAATATGAACAAAGATGGATAAATGTACAATGGAACGAATTCCAAAGACACTAATCAGAAAAACCGTTTAGAAAACGCACACAACCTCCCCGGCAGCGGCGCCAAAAGTTGATTGAGCCCGAACCACCTAACTTATATTGACCAAGGGATGGTCAACAAAGTCAGACAGCCTAGAATCAATGCTCCGAGGAATACAGTGTTTTCCCGGGTCGTTTAAGTCCCGACGAGGTGTGAATTGTAAACAAACGGTTCTAAGATCGGGTGAATTTGGATGAGAAAGGGGTTTGTGTGTGATTGAACTAAGGAATCTACAATGGAATAGCTTAAACAAGCTATATGGATAAGATTGGAAGCTAGGAAAAACCAGAAACGATTAAAACCTAAAAACGCGTATGTTACGTTTAAATAAAACGTAAACGTACAAAATAAAACGCGAGTTTTAGCAAAATAAAATACTTACAAAAGTAAAAATCACATTTTTACAATCCTAATAATAAAATAAACTTTTTAGAAAATTAAAATTAATTTTTACAATATTTAATTAATTATTATTAATTAAAAACTATTTATTAATTACTTATTAATTATTTAAATTAAACTAAATTATAACTAATTATGAAATTACACTAAAAATATGAAAAATAAATTTGGAAAAATCTAAAATATTATCAAACTAATTTTCAAACTTAAAATATATTTTTCCTACTTTTTAAATAATTACTATTAATTAAAAACTAATTTAAACTAATTAAAATTACACTAATTAATAAGAAAATGTAAAATAAACTTGGAAAAATAAAATTAAAACTTAGAAAAGTATAAAATAATATAAAACTAATTTTAAAACAAAAAATATATTTTTAAGACTATTTAAATAATTACTATTAATTATTAACTAATTATTAAATAATAAAAACTAATATTAATTATTAAAAATACTAAATGAAAAGAGAAAAATATGAAAAATTTACAGAAATTATTTTACAACTATATGAACTTAAGAAAATTATAAAAACAGAAAGTGCTTAAGGAAAATAAGCACTTGAGCAATAAGCTCCTTAAATAGAAGCTTTCACTTTAGGAAATTTTAGCTTTTTCTGATTTTTTCTTTACAAAACTATTTAAATACTAAAATAATAAAACTTTAACAAAGACACTTAGCTAAAAGCTCAAGAATAAGCACTACAAGTGCTTATTAGCTTGACAGTTGACTTTGGTCAACTGTCAAAGCTATAAGCTTGAAATAAGCCTTGAGCTGAGAACCAAGGTTGGATTCAAGTACAAACAAGTGAGAGTCATTGAAATAAGCTGGAAAAACAATAAAAAGAACTCAGAATAAGCAATAAGCAACAAATAAGCAATCCAAAATCTTCCAAACTGCTCAGAGATGGGACAAGATTGAGGTCCAAATCCAAGTGGGTCCCAGAGGTCCTTAGGTCAAAACAATGGTCAACTTGTGATCCCTGGTAGGAGGGGGGTTGAGAGGAACCAAGTAATGGCCATGAAACCCACTGAGGTGGTCAGAAAACCACCACCAAGTGGTGGTGGTGGGTTGATAACTGCTGGTGCAGGGCACACAGCAGGGCAGATACTTGCCCTGCAGGTGTGTTTAAGGCAAAGTGGGGCCCAGAAGAAAAATGCTAAAAATGTAACAAAGGTTGGAACATGAAGATGAGCTAGTAGGCTGTAAATGGAAACAAGTTTCACACTCTAAATCTACTCACAAAAATCAAAACAATTATTGCAAATTTTGTAAAAACCTGAATTGTTAACTTTGACTTTATGAGGAAACTTTGCTATTTTGACTAAAATGAAGTTTGAGCTTAATTTATGGACTGAATGTGATGAGATAAGCTGAAATACAACCAAAACAAGTTAAAACAACTAATTATCTTATGAGATGATGGCTTATGGGACACAAAGACCACCACAGTTAACTGTGGTGGTGGTATCTTTGTGAATATGACTTTAGGCAAATAGAAACTTGTGTTTAAAGATTTACTTGACTTGTACCACACTATTGTGACATGCAGAAACAACACTTACTCCCAATAAACCCACAAAATTGCCTAGGCCATGTTAAACCAAACACCCCCTAAAGAAACTGAAATGACAGATAATCAAAGCAAACTAGCAACTAAGACTTTAAACATGAAATCAAATCTTATATTAACACTAAATAAACATAATTAAACTGAAATAAGGACTAAATTACTTAAGCTACAGTGATTTACAAAAAACTAAGAAATTGCTTACATGAGCTGCCAGTTAGCAAGCAATGAACCAAATACCATTTATACTATCCTATGCCTCCCCTGAAGCATCTAAAAACCATATGAATCCAAGAATAAACATTCTCCTTGCTTCTGCTTCTTTTTTTTTTTTTCTTATTTTGAATTTCTACAAATTTATTTAGATTTTTGGTACATAGGTGAAACTGAATGACTTGCTTTCCAAACTTTTACAAGACTCACAATTAAGCTCCAGTGAGCATAAACTAACAAGAAACAACTAGAATCACCCAGGTTGAGCAAAGCTACCAAATTCACTTGAAATTAACAAAAACTGAGATTGTACTTTGAGAGTTGAAACTGAGAAATTATTGAAATACTTTTCAATTACTTAAAGGTTTGGTACAACTTGAATTAGAAACTGAATTTAAAAGTTTGCAACATAAATTTAAAGTTTACACTACGAAAATGGTCTAAAGACAATTGACAACTGTAAACTTCTCTTTTTCTTTTCTTTTTATAGTCTCTGAAATCTCTCTTGACTTTCCCACCTCTGTGTAGCCGTTGGATTGGCCTAGTATGATCCCAACCGTTTAAAATTCTATTGGCGGGAAAAGTCCCACATGGCAGTTGGGTGTATCTGGTGGGGGTAATAAATGAGGGTTGGAGGGGGGGGTTGAATGTAGGTGAGCATTTATGAGGGTTGGTGAAAAGGAGGAGGGGGAGGTGGGCACAAGCCTGGTAATTAGGGAGGGTGTTGGGAGGTTAGGGATGAAGGTGGAGCGGGTTTGTATTTGTTTGACCGGGTCAACGCCAGTTATTATTAGTTTTAGGAGGTGGGCCGGTTTTGGTGGGATGGGCTTGGGAGTTGGGTTTAAGTTTGTGGTTGCTGGATCAGACCATGTATTTGGGTTTGGTGATAATAATAAGTAAGGTCCGTTTGGTTTTATAGAAATTAATCACAAGGACCATATTTGTAATTTACCAAAAGTTTAGGGGCTGAGAATGACACTTTCACAAAGATGTAATAAGGACCCATTTTGTTATGTTAAAATATCCCAAGGACCAATATTGATATTTTTCAAAGTTTAAATGTCCAGGGATCAAAATTGCCAATTTGTGAAACTCAAGGACTGAACTTGTAATTTTTCCAAAACTTTTACCCAAGTGTTATTTTTGATAACTTTTTATTTTAAAGGGACTTGGGTTGACTTTTCTTGCAAAATAATTGCACAGGGACTAGTTTTGTTAATTTTTGAAAGTCGGGGGACTGAAACTGCCAATTTTGCAAACTTTGCACGTTTTTCATTTGTTTTTACTCGCTTTGCATCTAAAACATATAAAACACAATTTTGAAATATTTTCAGTATTTTGGTCCATTACTGAGTATTTTTGTATGTTTTGCAGTTCAGATTTGACCAAAAATGATGAGTGTTTGAGCACTCATCAATATGCATTACCTGTCAGAATAGGATAATGAACATTACCCTCGCTATATGGCTGAGGTATCTTGAAATCAAGCTGATTATACGAAACAAAGTTAAAAAATGGTTTGGAAAACCAATGGCCGATATATTTTCAAACTTTGAGTATCATTGGCCGATATTATTTCAAACTTTAAGTATCTTCCAAATCTAAGACTCTTCCTATTTTGAAGAGTCTGTTTCCAACTGCTTGTCGGTTCACAACTGAAATATGAAATCATATACCCGGATCCAAGTTCGAGGATTGAACTAACGAACTCAATGTCGCTGACTTTCATATTTTATTGGATAGCATTGCCTATGCACATTAAGAAATCATAAAATAGATATTAACAAATTACATGAGTATTCCGTATTTAAATTCGCCGAATGTACCTCTCTATCAAGCAATATACAGCAATCGCCAGTCGGTTCTAGCTTGGGGATATTTCGAACTATCCCTTTACGATAGACTCTGGCTTCTAAGGTTCTATTTCCATCCTCGGGATTAAGACGACCAATGTTGTTCTCTACGATTCTAATGATAATATTAAATATAAAAAAAATAGTGCAGAACAGCAACATTGATAATAAAAAGCATCAACAGTATCATGACAGAAAAAATTTAAACAAAATAAAGTCTTTGATAAGAAAACAATTCATAACCCTTTCTCTCAAAAAATGCATCATAAAAATACCATAATGCATCATCTTATGAGTTCAGTATCTCATATGAAAACCATACCATATCTGTTTAATAACAATGTAAATTCAAACCTAATTTCAAAGAATCCTATGTAGTTTAAAGTGTTGCTGAAAGATTTTTATAAACCATATATTTCATAGTATTTGGCAGCTTCATTCTTTTACTATTTTAAAATGATTTTAGTCCTTCAGGTATTCTTATAATGGGTTAAAATTCGGAGTGACCCTATGCAAAACATTAATTTTGAAAACAAACATTAGAGAAAAAAAGGTGAAGCAAATATGCAAGAAAACTAAAATAAATAAATAAATAAATAAATAACTAAAGAAACAATATACACCAAAATCATACCTTAGAAAACATCCATGAATTAAACACGTACTTTCGTAATCATCATGTATTTATTTCACACCCTAAAAATGACACATCGGAAAAGTAATCGGGGGTATGAAGTTCATAGCACAAAGACAAGATATAAAGAATGACTGGTGAGTCTCGTATCATAAATATTTATACCTCGGATATTATGTAAATTATATATCTATTTACACTTATTTATAGAACTTTTGATACTTAATAGATGAATAATCATGCAGGACTAATGATCCAAGGAACGACATCTAAAAGGACAAGGAATGAATGACTTAAAGACTTGGAAGAAATAACACTTAGTTTGGCTAAAAGACCGTCGGTCTTATAGAAGAAGTGCACCAATTACGGGCGCCAGTGGTCAACTATGTACCTATGAGTCAACACTGAAGTACGTCGGATTATTACTAATGCACGTCGTATACGTGAGATGAAGCCCATCGGTTATACGATAAAGTGTGGCGTACTTACTCTGTTAGTTATACTTCTTTATTAATGAAATACTTCAATGATGAGGCCCATCTCTTGCCCATCATAACTCACCATACACGATCTAGGGGCACTCCTGGACATATAAATAGAGTTTAAAAATGGAGAGAAAGATATACCAATCATAACAAAATCATTAGAAGTGTTATCTAGTTTCGTAGAGTGTTAGGAGTGATTAAACATCATAACCACTTGCTAAGGGTCTAAAGTTGCAGTAACATTGGGTTGTAATTTGTGAGAACTTGGGTCATCACTATAACAGTGGTATAACTCTTATTTATTGATATAAATATGATAAAAGTGTACCTGTTTATTACTTATGTTCATAGTTTGAATATGAAGTAGTCCATTTATATTTGTTTAGGCACTTTAGCCATGTGATATGAATCTGTGAATTGGATAAATGCTTATGAGTTTATATTCCTGTATTTGATGTATTATAATTCGGTTAACTATCTTTTGTTTGATTAATCATTGCAATTATCATAGGTCTAAAGATACAATTGTCTTGGTTAATAATGAATTGTCTGTCTATAACGAGTCATTACTATGCTTGTAAGAATTGGATAGTAAAATACTTGATAACCCGAATCATGATATGTTTAAGGCCTAGTCTCATGTCTAATGACTTGATTAGGGGAAGTATGATTATTATGTCTCATCCACAGACCACTCTTTATGCACTTGAAATGCTTAGGATTATAGGCCGAAATGATTCTTTTCCATGTCCTGTAGATGTAATTGCTTGTATGATTACCCACCGTATGTTGCTCTTATGTATTATATGTGTGTGCATCTTTATCCCATTATATGATTTGTCACATTTATCTTAGCCTAAACAAGTATACTCTTAATTATCTTGGTAAACATCAAAAACTTCAATTTCAACAAAAACGATTTTAGTGATACGTGACAATCGTTGGAATCTAATTTTGTGTAACCATAAACTGAGTTCAGAAACACTCCCCTCCCTTGGAACGACCTGGTCTTACCTAAACTGTTACTATGAACGGGGATTATACTTTACCCATGTTTTTTGTGTATTAAGGAATCGGTAGAACTAGCATTATTAATTTAAAGCTTTCGAAAAATATCAAAGTTTTTGGCGCCTTTGCTGGAGAGGTTATTTTAGTTGTTTTTATCAGTTTTGGTTAAATTGTTCATTCATTACTAGGTTTTCCTACAAAACTTTGGAAATTTTGGTTTCTGTATAGAGAAGCACGTCGGTTTTACACCAAATACCACTGTACTTGTCTATTCAGTAGTCAAAAATTGAGTTGGAGTTAATTTCAAAAACCATACAGACTAACCCCATCAGAGATGCAAGAATTGTCTAGCGAATTACAAGAACTTCTAAACAAAGGACTTATCCGAACAAGTTCCTCACCATGGGAAGCTCCGGTCTTATTTGTGAAGAAGAATGGTGGGTCCTCCATGATGTGTATTGACTACCGTGAGTTGAACAAGTTGACCATGAAGAACCAGTATCCACTCCTAAGAATTGACGATTTATTTGATCAGTTACAAGGTTCTAGTTTCTATTTGAAGATTGACCTGCGATCAGGTTATCACCAGCACAGAGTTCGGGAAAAAGACATCTCGAAAACGGCATTTAGGAATCGTTTTGGGAATTACGAGTTCAAGTGATGCCGTTTGATTTGACCAAGACACCAGTGGTATTCATGGATCTCATGAATTGTGTGTGCAAGCCTTACATAGAGAAGTTTGTGATCATGTTCATTGACGATATCCTGATTATGTCTTTCAAAAGCTTTAAATTTATAATACTAATTTTACCGATTCCTTAATACACAAAACACATGGGTAAAGTATAACCCCCGTTTATAGTAAAGGTTTTTAGGTAAGACCAGGTCATTCCAAGGGAATTGTAGCTTTCTCAGAATGTTATAAATGTGCTAAGGCTAAAATGATTGTCACGTACCAAATTAACCAAACATTAGAAATGATTGAGATTATTATCAAGATTATTAAAAACATGTTTGTTTAGGCTAGAGATACATGAGTCTAGTAATGAATATAACGATATGCAACCACAAACAAAGCATACAAGTGGTGAATAATGGCTAATTATCAACACGAGTATATCTACCAAATATGCAAAGAAACCCTTTCGACCTATGATTCTGTAGGACCTTAGATATCACAACTTTATCACACAATATAAGCACTAGATGAAGTAGAGATGGAAAGATGGTGACTTGATGATGTCGTGTATGTGTAGAGAGAAAGAGATGAAAATGGAACTTTATTAATGAGAGAAACACACACAATACAAACACAAGCACACACCTCAAATGAGCTTTGAGGTGTTTATATAGTTCTTAACATGATGCCCTAAAAGGCTTTCCATGGGCTTGGTCTTGGGCTTGGTTTCCTTCTACATATAAAGGCTTACATTACATAACACATGACATATTAGCTTACCAAGACCAAGGCCCATTGACTATTCTAATAACAAAAACTACGACACATTACAACGTTACAATAAATGAGAATGACCATCACTTTCTAATATAATTTTAATGCTAACAATCTCCCCATAAGGGGTGGTCATTCGAATGATGCTCCACGTGATTAGGTCTTCTTTGTTCTTTGTTGTTTACCATTGTGTGTCGTAATAGAATAGTCATTAGTCTTTGTTCCTTCATGCTTTGTGATCTTTGATGATTGACTTTTCATCATTCTTTGTTCTTTTGTGATGTGGAGCAATCTGCCTTTCATCACTTCTGCGTCTGTGGTGGTTGTCCACCATTCCAACATGCTCATACGTCTTTAATCTTTGAAATACATGCATTTGTTATTCCCGTTCTTTCGCACCGATCTTTGTCACTTTACTTCTGTAGATTCTTTCACTTGCGTAGAATCTTTCTTTGAACGTTACTTTGCTTTGATCTTTGTGAGAACTTTCCTTTGACTTTGTGATGCATGTATGAGCATGAGGACTCCTTCGCCATGGAGATGATGTATAGCTGCAGGTAAACAGTTAGCAATAAATCAACCGGTACTTACAGATAGGGAATTAGAGATCGTCAACAGCATAGTGTGAAGACTCCTTCTAACCCTTACCATGGCCGTTCCCATTTTGGATACTCCCGAGGGAGCTTACAAGACCTACTAAGTAGCTCAACGAATGGGTGAGTCGCTGGGATCACTCCACGACTGTAGGCCGTTTGAAACCACCGCGAACACTAAGCGTAACCCATAAAGAATTACCGAAGTGACCTGCTGTCAGGGCTGCTTGATGTTGACCCTGGCAGGAATTTCCATTCAATCATTGAGAAACACTTGTGTGAATTCTCTCATAAATGTTCTGGCAGATTGCTAAGATCTGCCTAGGACTCTTAAGTTTACATCTGGCGTCCTTAATGTTGAACAACCAGTGTAGAAATATCATGTGTTCCTATGAGATCTTTTGATGAATCTCGGGGCTCTAGACTCGATAAGTGCACATTTGGTTTCTTATGCGGAGATTAGGGAGAGGTCTCCTGCTTCAATATCAACCATCTCTAAGAGATAAGTCGATAGATTACACCGGTTCCCCGTGAGAATGAAACAAGCTCTTTTAAGAGAACTTGAGTGGTTAAGAAGGTTTAGTGCAGTGCGTCACTGGGTCCATGACGTCTTTGTCTTCAATACCGGTGTCACCTTAGTAACAACCAGTAGCAAACGAATTCTACCCGGTGTCTGCCCTAAGGTTGAACATATGGAGGGCTATTTCTTTTCACCCTTTTTCATAACTTTTCTTTTAAATTCTTCAACCCCTTCTTTCTCCTTTCTCATTTTCTCCTTTTTTCAATCATACCTAAGGACTTCTAATTCTAATCTATTGGAATTGTCCTTGGGTAGATCCCTCCGGCTCTGGTGGATCATTGGACATAAACCTAACCATAATCACCTTATTACTCCATGATTATCCTAGGTACAACGATCACATGCCATAAAACATTTTTGTGAAAATCTCTCAAAGTGTTTATGATAATAAAACACATTATTGACACTTCAAGAGTTTTGCATTTCTTTTGAAGGACTCGCCCTTCACATGTGCTAATGTAAATTTTAAGAAGTTTGCACATGCGGGAGGAGTTTGCACTTTTTGAATTGATCCACTTTCTGTGAACATGACCGATTCGAGACACGGTTACATCACTAGTTAGACTAGCTTGAAATTATTACCCGTCCTGGTCAAGTCCAAAGAAAGTCTCTCGACGCGGTACATTCTACTCAGACAAGTCCTATTCGAGACACGCTTACATCACTAGTTGGACTAGCTTGTTATTACCCGTCCAGGACAAGTCTTTTCGATTACTGGCATTTTAAGCTTCGTCAATTCATTGGTACTTACTGAGTCGAGCTCTTCTGAGATTCAGTCACAAACTTTAAACATCTTTGATCACATTTTAATCATGTCTTCTCCCTCTCAAAAATAGCGTATCGTGATATTTTTGATATCAACTGATTAAGAAAAAGCTTTTGGAGAGAAAGACAGATTCTATTTTGCATGAATTTGGAACATTTTGCTTTTATACTCCCCCTTAATAATAGCTCATTTTAAAATCAATTAAGGGTTTGGAGGGAGTTATCTTGAGCACTAATTTTGAGAGATTTTGAGAAATCTTTTGAACAATCTTGAAAAAGTGCTCAAGAATTTTGTTTGAAAACGAGCTTATGCTTGAAATCTTTTTCGATTGTTTAGACTCGAACTTTTTGAAAAAGATTTCGTCATTGAACGTACGAGTCCTTGATTTGAAAAATAACCAGAAGTCATCTTTTGGGGTCCTTATTTGAAATCTTTTCGAGTTATGATACCCGGACCCATGTTTTGAAAAGATTTCACTTTGAAGCACGGGTTTCGTACTGAAGTATACGAAAGCCATAGTGAAGAAACTTTTAAGAAATGACATGTTTTAGGAAAACATTTAAAGAACTCCCGTTCAAGCATCTGTACATGTCCGTATCATTGTTGAATGACATTTCTAGAAACGTACAGAATATTAATTTATACGAGAGACATGTCGTGAGAAGAATATTTTTGGATTTTTTGATTTTATATTGTTTTTGTATTTTTTGAAAATTTTATATTTGTGTA
Organism: Artemisia argyi; assembly: GCA_030686995.1. Taxonomy (NCBI): domain Eukaryota; kingdom Viridiplantae; phylum Streptophyta; class Magnoliopsida; order Asterales; family Asteraceae; genus Artemisia; species Artemisia argyi. The sequence goes on from CM060676.1 coordinate 51,923,116, forward strand.
TTTTGTTTTTGTTGGTTTTTCAAATTTTGTATTTTGTTTTTTTCAAAAATATTTACAGCGAAGCGATTTTGAAGACATTTTTCAAGAAGATTCGAGAAGACGTTCTAGCTCCTCAGGAGCTAGGCTTCGGATGCCAATTCGTCGAACTAAATAGTCAAACCGTTCTTTTAGAAGGGCTTTAGTAAATAGATCGGCGAGTTCGTAATCAGTCTTAACGAAAAATAATTCAACAGTACCCTCTTCTACGTGCTCTTTGATGAAATGGTAGCGGACTTTGATATGCTTCGTCTTAGAGTGGTGTACAGGATTGCACGAGATGGCTATGGCACTTTTTGAGTCACAATACATAGGTATTCTGTCAAAAGTAAAGCCATAATCTGTGAGCTGTGTCCGCATCCAAAGAACTTGGGCACAACACGCAGATAGAGACACATACTCGGCTTCGGCGGTTGATAGTGCAGTACAATCCTGTTTCTTTGACGACCAGCTTACTAGCTTTTCACCCAAAAATTGTGCTCCACCTGATGTACTCTTTGCTGTAACTTGATCACCAGCATGGTCTGCATCTGAAAATGCTGTTAGATTAAACCCCGAATCCTTCGGATGCCAAAGTCCCATGTTAATGGTGCTTCGTAGGTACCGAAAGATCCGTTTAACCTCTTTGAGGTGAAGTTCGATAGGCTTTGCCTGAAACCGTGCTAACAAGCAAACAGCAAATTGAATATCGGGTCGACTAGCAGTTAGGTACATGAGAGAACCGATCATGCTCCGATATTTCTTCGGATCGATGGGTTTCCCAAACAAATCAGCACCTATTTTTGGTGAAGTGACCATTGGTGTACCAACAGAATCACAATTTTCCATTCCATGTTTTTCCAAAATCTCTATTGTATATTTAACTTGATTGATAAAAATACCACGAGGGGATTGATGTATTTGTAAACCAAGAAAGAATTTTAGTTCCCCCATCACGGACATTACAAATTTTTTCATGAGATTTTCAAAATGTTTTGAATGGTTAGGATTGGTTGATCCAAAAATAATGTCGTCCACGTAAATTTGAACGATCAAAATGTCATCTTTGAATTTTTGGTAAACAAGGTGTCATCAACCGTTCCTTTTGTGAAATTGTTTTTGAGCAAGAAAGATGATAGTTCGTCATACCACGCTCTTGGAGCTTGTTTTAAACCATAAATGGCTTTCTTAAGTTTGTAGACGTAGTCTGGATGATCTTTGTCAACGAATCCTTCTGGCTGACTCACATACACTTCTTCTTTTAGAATTCCATTCAAGAAAGTTGTCTTAATGTCCACCTGATAGACTGTGATGTTTTTGTTAGCTGCATAGGCTAAGAAAATCCGGACTGCTTCAAGTCTAGCTACAAGCGCGAATGATTCTTCTAAATCTATCCCTTCTTCTTGTGGATAACCTTTAGCCACGAGACGAGCTTTGTTGCGAATAACAGTCATTTCCTCATCCAGTTTGTTCTTCTACAACCACTTGAGATCAAGAACTCGTTTATCAAGTGGTCGTTCAACAAGTTCCTAACTATTTGTTAGTGCAAGTTTTAAATTTATAAGGGTGAATTACCAAATCTAGAAACAACATATACGAGCAAGTGTACTCGTCCGTTATAGCAAGATATGATGGTAAGTCGGGATCGTTCGCAGGGATTTGTGAGTGAATCAAGATTTAAGTCTAAAAGTAAATCTCTAATGTACGCAAATAAGATAATAAGCAAATTCAATAATTTAAAAACTACACTTGTTAAGATTAGTTTTCTACTCAATGACACACATGATTGTGATAACTTTTGATAACATGTTGGTTGAAATAATTAGATGGTGATCTAATCTATTGTTTTTACAAGTTAAACCTTCGTCAATATTTTAGTTCATAAAAACAAGCTTTAGGTGTAAACCAATCAATTCAAGATCTATCCAAGGTTCATAAGGTATGGTGAATATCTTAAACACAAGAATAAACTCTTATTACAAATCAAATACTCTTAGAAAATGGTCAATACAAAAGGTAACCTATTCATAGACCAAAAGGTCACAATTGTTTATAAACATTTAAACTTTCGTCCAATTAAAGGTTTACAAACAATCCGATTTGATGTTATAAAAGCATTCTCATTACAATCATACTTCTTGTTTCTTTGTTTAGTCAAGAATAATTATGGTGAAAAACAATCATTCATAGACAAATGATTATAACTAGTTGAATAATAACAAATCTTTCGACCTTTGAAACTTTTATCAATTAGTTAAACTTGGCTTAAACAAATGTCACGATGAAACTTAAGGTACAATTGGTTCTTAGGATTGACTTGAAATTTAATTAAAACATGTTATCACAATCATAACTATCACTAAGTGTAAAACATCATCAAAACAAGTGTAAAAAGATTACTAGCCACTCATAGCAAACATGCAAATAAACTCAGAATATTTAACATTAGAATCCATGGTTTTAAGTCTTACAATGCTTTGGAATTGATAACAAATGACAAGGTATTGATAACCTAAATGTTAGTGATGATTTCTTGAGATTTTCGGACTCCAAATGTTGCTTCCTTGGTCCTCCAAAGTTCCTGGTTCTTTCTGCACGAATTTTCCTCCTTTGAGAGCTAGATGATGATAATAATTGAGAGTAGTAATGAGAGTAAATGGTATCTTGAATGGTGTCCTCAATTGTGCACTTTTGAGGTCCTTATATGCTTGTCCAATACTCCTAGTAATGAATAGGGACTTAAATGCTAGAACTTGGACAGTAAGACACTAAGAAGGGCCTAGAACCATGGAACAAAAGACCAAGATTCGTGCACAAAAGTTGGCAAAAACATGCAGAAGTAACCATCCGATCGGTTGCGGGTTGATACCGATCGGATGGAAATGGTCATTAAGACTATCCGATCGGTTAGACTCCAACCGATCGGATGGTAGATCCTGGCTGCTTTGGACTTTGACTTTTCCTTGTGTAGCTCTTTATGCACTATCCAAACTTGATTAACTCTGAACTTGGAACTTTGAAATGACAAAACTTGGGTTCTCATATGCAATGCTTCACAGATTGGACTTTTGAGCTTGGGAATCTTCGTGTAATTGCGTATACTTCATTTTCCTCACTTTTTTCTCCATTTTTCCTGTATTTGGCTACATATGCTACAAAAACATACTTTGATTCGATTTAGTGGCAAAAGCATATAAAAACAACCAAATAACATACACAAAAACACTAATAACGCTTATAAAAACATGTTAACTTTGAGCGTTATCAGCAATACCATGAATTATATAAACTAAAGCTTGAGCAATTGAAAATAAATTATGTTTATTATAGATATGTACATGGTTACACGATTTTGACCACGATTGACTAATAATACCCATTTTCACATTACAACTGTAATAGTCTCACTTTAGAGGTTGAAGGTGAAGGCTTTTATGAGAAATGGTTACAGAATACTATTTCTAGTAATGACAAATGATTCTCTTCAGGTTATGAAGATGAAGATCCCACTTAGAAGAGGAAGTGTGTTCTAGAGGTGAAATATGTTACTTATCACTACTAATAACCTCCCTTTTATAGACAAAGGGAGATACAGTGTTAGTAGTTACAAGAATAGTAATAACTAAACTAGGAGTAAACTGGAAGTAAGGTACACGTGCATTTGTGTGGCTAGGGTTGCTTTACTTCTCTGACATCTCTGGTACATGCAAGTTGTTTTCTCTGCTCTCGATGAATCCTTATCTTCCCAAGGGTTTTCTCGCTTTGATTTAGCTCAAATTACTCCCACCTAAGCATGGCTGAGTAATTCAGTCAGCTCCAAGGATACACTTTATAAGTATGTTGATGAAATACTCTGAGTGTATATGATAAGTGCAACTGGTTCATCTGCATGGCATAAGGTGATAAGCCATTATCAGGGACCTAAGGGCATTTGTCGGTCCTTGAGGTCTTAGGGGTTTTTGTCACTTATCTGACCATTGTTTTAGCTGACTCCGTTATCAGGTATAAAGTTTTCAATCAGTTCTATACTTTGTCTTTGCAAAGCATGACTATTGTAGCTGAGAAGTTAAACAACATATTTGAAGTTTTTATCATCGGATATGTGTACACTTAGTGAATCCCATTAGACCGCTGCTCTTCCATTCAGTGGTATTTCACTCAGACTTCTATGAGGTTCACTCAAAAGGTGTTTCACCTATGAGTCTTTTGGATAGTTGATGATGTTCAGCTATGTTGATCATTTAGTCAAGGGTAAACTTTGCTCTTTGGTTTACGTGTTGACTCTGTCAGAGAAAGAGTTGGATCTCTGACGTAACCAGCTATCCTGAACTTAAGCTGATTTAATGTTTCAAATATTTGTGCGGGATTATTTGGTCAGATTTGACTAAAAAATCTCCCCTTATTTGAACATAAATTTATCCTAAGTTTTTATCAGAAGTAAGTGAGCATAATGGCTTCTTCTTACATTCTGATTTACAATCAAGGCTGAAAATCTAAACATCTGATTCTAAGTTGGTCTACGTTTGTCAGAGGTAAGTGAGTAAACGGGCTTCTTCTTACACTTTGATTTACACCAAGTTTATATGTATCTATTCTAGTGGTCTAAATCTATCAGAGGTAAGTGAGCAAATAGACTTCTTCTTAATCTCTAATTTACAACCAATAATCTACATATAAATTTAAACAAATGTTTGATGTCTTCAGCGTTCTTCAGATGCTTGGCTTTATCCTTAAGCTCCGTCTTGGGTCTGAGACTTTCAAGTCTTGAAGCTTCTCCTTGAAAAGGATGTCAGGCTCTTCTCTTGATTGGAACCTGATCTTCTATATTAGTGTTGTGCCCTTTTGATCTCTGATCAGAGACCAATGAAAGGATCAGGTTATGAGGTATGATCCTAGTAGTTTTTACTAGGTCTTCAGGGATCAGGGAGATTTTAGGAATTAGTCTTGAGGAACTTGGTTCAGAGAAATGGCATGTGTTGGAGTGTTTAGTTGCTAGTAGGAATCACACCTTCTGAAGATACCTCCTCATTTCCGAGTCCCTTTTTCCATATACTTATACCTATCCATTTTGCACAGTAGTGCCGTGCTTCCTATCTTCCCTCTATATCTCCTGAGAGTTACCATATCCATACTTGCAGTTTTAGTGTCTCTGAACTGAAGACATAATCTCTAAAGTGAGGTTAGGTGGGAATGAATATGAAGCATTTAGAGCTTCTTGCTATGCGAAAGAGTGTGATGGTGCTCACTCATATAGACAATAGGTGAAGTGAAGGAACGGGAGGAGTTGATTTGGTTGGTCTTTTGAGGAGGATTGGGTTTGAACAGTACATGTTGGATTTACCTCTTTGGGATATGGGGTGCCGTTTGGTGTTAGGTACAAGAGGGGGGGGGGGGGAGATTTGAATTTTTGGTGTATAAGTATGTATATAATTGTTAGTGAGAAAGGTTGTGACTTAATGTATGCATGCATGAACTTAAATGCAAGACTTAGGCGATTTAAGTAAAACTTATAAAACCAAATGTATAGACTTATAAAATATGTTTATAAAAGTCATAGAATATTTATTTGGCGTAGACTAAACTTAGTCTAGTGGCGGTATACATTTAAAGTAGTTTTCCGTTTTACGCATGTTAACCTAATGGTTATACATAAAAGAAAATATTCAAGTGTTCAAAGTAAAATTTTTAAGTTTATGGTTGAGTATTAACCTGAAAAATGTGAGTTGTCACAATTTATACACAGCTACAAAACATTTATTCGCAAAACAAATATCAAGTACACAAACATGAACCCAATCCAAATTGTACTATGAAAACAAGTTGATCAAATCCTGATACAACCATGCACTTAGCACATAAAACTAAACGGTTAAAACAAAGCACACGTACACTAATAACAAAGTTGAAACAAACATAACATCAAAGTTTCCTTAAGGTGCCTTGGGGAGGGGATGTTTGGCTAGGGGAGGTCTCAAGTTCGAGTCCCACCCGGGACTTTTACCCCTTCAGGCGATAAAGGAGGATTAGGCGGGTTTTAGGTCAGCATACTAACCAATTGGATGTCACTGCTGACCAGAACCACTAACAACTAACAAGCAATTCAAAAAAATAAATAAATAAATAAAATAAACATAACATCAAAGATCTAATGTAAACCACATACTTACACCTTCCAAACCACAAACTAAATTTAAACTTCTCTTAACCCTGATTGCAAACGAAACATGAAACACTTGAAGTACATTACACGGTTTCATGTTCAAAACTACACCTATATTCAAGAAGCAGATTTAAAAATTGTTTAAGCATACCTACAGATGAAAACCACTCCGAAAGAAGCTAATATGTCACACGACTACACCAACACACCAAAACTTGAACCAAACAAACCATGAAACACTTGAAGTGAACTTACTCAATTTCCATATTTGTAAACCCTAACCATGTAAACATAACACATCAGATACACTAACAAACCAAAAAGTAACAACAAACAAATCATCAAACCCTTGATTGCAAACAAAACAAGGAACAGTCAATGCACATTAAATGTTTTCATGCTCAAAACTCCACCCACATTGAAAAAGCATATTAAAAAGCACCTTAAACATACCTGCAAACGAAAACAACTCCATATGAAGCTAATATGGCACATGAATACACCAAGACACTCAAACCTGAAACAAATAAACCATGAAACAGTTGAAGTGAACTTACTCAATTTCCATATATGCAAACCTTAACCACGTTGTAATACCCCCAATTTCGTGAACGCAAAGAAATTCAAACTGGGTGTTACTTCATGGCACAACAGTTATAACAATAGAAAACGAACTCTAATTGAGTCGTTTTAAAACATTTATCATTCGAATTATATAAATATCAGAGTTTACAAAATGAGGTTCCAGTAGTTTCACGGTTTACAAATTACACTAAATAAGTTTTTGAATGATAATAAAATTTATAGCCTTCTTGAGTATCCGTGCTCCTCCGTGCCAGCCTCGTTAATTATGGAACTGAGATAAACATGTTAAAAGTGTCAACACAAAGGTTGGTGAGCTCATAGAGCTTATAGAAATAATGTGAAAACCTTGTAAATATCATTGTGGCAAGTATATATAAATACTAAATGTAGTTCATAAAACTTTCGAGTGTGTGACTATTGTACTAAATACAATAACAACATAGAGATAGTGTTTTCATTTCCCAAAGTTACTAGCACTGAAGTCTTAAGTTTCCTAGTTTCTCATTTCTAGTTTCTGCATAGTTCACGATTGTACTAAGTCTACTGAATCGTAATTGTATCAAGTTTGTTGAATCGTAATTGTAGAAAACTAGAAGGTGGGTTGAATAGTTTTACCATTTTTAATTTCTTTTTCTTTGTTATGTTTGTAAAATGACTTAATGTATTCAAACAAAATAACAAATAAGTAAAGTGCAAGAAAGAAATGATCAAACCACAACACGAGTGTTTATAGTGGTTCGGTCTACAAGGACGCTTTTTCCATGCCCTACTCCACTCCCCGAGTATCCAACTCGAGAGTTTTCTTCACTAGTCAACAAGCTCCTTTATCTGGCGGAAAAAACCTTTACGCGTCACTTACAAAATATTTACAATACAAAGCTCTATGTCGAGTTCTTTTACAAGGGTACAACCACTCCTATCAACTTAAACTTAAAAGAAAATTTAAAAAGAAAACTATTTTTTTAGATTATTTTATTATTTATTATTAATTATTTAATTAATAACTATTTAACTATATAATTAAAACTAATTTAATTAAAACTAAAAATGATAAATACTACAAATTAAACTAAAAACTTATAAAAATAATTTCTAAAACTTAAAATGAACTTGAAAAAAGTATAAAAAATAAAGATAAATGTTTTTGTCTTTTTATAGATTTTCTATTAATTAAAAACTATTTATATTAATTAAACTAATTAAATTATTTTAAATTACAAATAATACTAAATCAACTTAGAAAATTATGAAAAAATTTATAAAACTATTTTATGATTTATAAAAGCTATAAAAAATATAAAAACTAGGTGTTACATTATAAAAATTAATTATGTTATTTATAACTTACTTATTAATTAATTACTAATAAAACTATTTTTAAATCTAATAAATACTAAATTACAAAATAAAAATCTGAGAAAATTATTAAAGTTACTTTAATATAAGAGGAAATTAATAAAAATATAAAATTACAAATTACTTAATAAAAATATAAAAATGAAAATTAAAATTAAATTGAATTAAATAGAAACTATCACTTATTTTTATGTTATCTTTTCTGGATTTTTCTTTTACAAAACTAATTTATATCTAAAAACAAGCAACCTTTATAAAAACAACTTTTTTATAAGCTACTAATAAGCACTATGGGGGCTTATTACCTCCACAGTTGACTTTGGTTGACCAAAGAAGCTAATAAGCTCAAATGAGCTTGTGTGGGTCCCACTATGGTAAAATCTAATTTAGCTAAGTTGAGTAAACAAGTATAAGATAGAAAACACACAAAGTGTTCACTGGGGAACTCATCAATAGTAAATGATTCATAAACGGGAAGAGAATTATAAGAATGAGAAGTGGTACTGCCACTTATCTTCTCTCCCGTATGATCAAAATGGAACGTTTGCAATTCCGGAATATAATCATTGATCAAAACCTCACTATCCTTGACGGGGATAGGAGATGAAATAGGCCTTTCATTAAAAGCCTCGATTCTAGAAATGAGAAGATTAGCATTTAATAATGTAAGACGAAGAGATTCGTCTTGGATTATTTCCTCATTCTCTTCTTCTGAGTTGACAAGCTCAGAAGGTAATTCCCCCACATAACTTATGTCTCCTCAAGATAAAGAATAGTTCTCATCAGAATCAGAGAATATCTCAATATGATCATTTGGAAAGACAAGAGGGGGAGGGATATCACACATATGATCAAGAATTCCCTGTGACTCACTTGGGATTGAGAGAAGGTTCTCAACACTAGACTTTATAAATTCGTCCGATTCCTTTTCAGGAACAGTGTTAAGATGCTCGTCCCCCATGTTCAGAGAGTGAGTGGGAACCTCGGGTGTGATAACAGCAGATTCAGGGAGTTGAGAGGTACTAGCAGTAATGGATTCTACAAGTTCCATTATTTCTACTGCTGGTGATTCATTTATATTCTTTTCTCCCTGTATATCCATGGAAGGAATCTCAACTGATGAACTTGATGAGGTATCATCACTTTCATCATCCTCATCGAGAAAAACAGCATTTTGAAATTTGGTACGTGTTATAGCTGCTTGTTCTAAGACTAGTAATTCTTCCATGCTTCCTTCGTCTCTAGCAGCATGTTTTTCAGCAAGTAATTCCGTGATAGATTTATCACGAGAATATTGAGTGAGTGGAGACTGTGGGGGTGTGGATGTGTCAAAACCGAATGTATAAGAACTAGAACAATGTTCAGGTTTATAATACGGTTGACATTGAAAATCATCATGAGGACCCCCACAATGTACACAAGAAAAACTTGGTGCATTGAGAGACGACATATTAGCCAACTCCTCCTTAAGATCTTTAAGTTTCTCAAGAACTTCTATATAAGGGTCTTGCTGGATATGAGGAGTTGCTTGAATAATTTGGTAATGTGGAGGTGGGTCTTGAAACGAATAGTCGTAATTGTTACAAGGAAATGGATTCCTTGTTTGACAATCAGAGCTAAAGTATGGACCTCCACAGTACTCACAACAGTAAAACTGTTGAGTCTGGCTTGGTGTATTTTGATACGAAGCATCATCGAGATTTGGATAATATGATTCTTGCTCGTATGAATGTGATGGGTAGTTGGAAAAATTTGAGGAGTCGTTGAATGAGTTTTGATTAGGATCATAAGCAAATGAATTACTCGATCCACAAAACAAACAACTCCCGTCTTGAATATCATTACCACATTGTTCACATGTACACCAACGACATGGAAAACCGAAAAGCGGCTCACCACAACCGACACAAGTAACAAAATCTGGAGGTGGGACAAGTGGTGTGCTCTGAGAGCTAGGAATTTCCACCACTTCCGTTATGTTCTCTGGTTTTTGTTTTTGATAAATGTGAAGATTAGGCAAATCGTTCTTTTCAGTCACTGCCCTAAGCTCTGTACATTTGCTTGACAAACTTTTAACCGTAAACCGTGAAAGGTTAGGATCAATTGTGAGCTTAGATTCTTGGACAACCGTAGGTTGGACGTATTTAGCACTTTCATAGTCAGAGGAAAGTACAGGGTCCTTTGTCACCCCGGTTTCTCGTTCCATTTCCCTCACTGGAGAGGGAATATGAATCGATGGTCCATCATAATCAACACGACATCTCGATATTTTTGACAAGGCAATAAGTTTTTCGATGTTGCTTTCATAGGCCCTTTGTTTAAAGAAATCGTCCTTGAGAGATGTCATTAGAATCAATTATGGGATAAGTGGAATAAGGTAGAATCAAAAGGATAGGGGGTAAAGGGATGAATATTTTTGGGTTTTGTTTTATAAAAATATGGATAAAAGATGGTAAATATACAATGGATGTATATCCAGATTCACTAATACGCAAAATCATTTAGAATAAGCGCACAACCTCCCCGGCAGCGGCGCCAAATTTTGATTCGCCTCAAACGGTCAGATAATTATTGGTCAACCACTTGTGAATGGTCAACCGTAAAAGTCAAACGTCTAAGGCAAATGCTTCCGTGGAATACAGTGTTTCCCCGGGTCGTAATGTCCCAACGAGGTGTGCGATGTTTTATTAAAAACGAATCTGTGATCAGTGAATGTGAACAGGGATATGAATAAAAGTGTGTGTGTGTGTTTAACTAGGGTTTTATAAAATAAAATGACTTAGATAAATTATTAGAATGATTACGTAAAACCTAGATATCTAAAACGTTTAAACGTACACCAAATTAAAATTAGACGCGATTGCGTGCTGAGAAAAAGGTGAGTTTTAAGAAAAATAAACTATAAGGGTTAAAAATGAAAATCCTATCAACTTAAACTTAAAAGAAAATTTAAAAAGAAAACTATTTTTTTAGATTATTTTATTATTTATTATTAATTATTTAATTAATAACTATTTAACTATATAATTAAAACTAATTTAATTAAAACTAAAAATGATAAATACTACAAATTAAACTAAAAACTTATAAAAATAATTTCTAAAACTAAAAATGAACTTGAAAAAAGTATAAAAAATAAAAATAAATGTTTTTGTCTTTTTATAGATTTTCTATTAATTAAAAACTATTTATATTAATTAAACTAATTAAACTATTTTAAATTACAAATAATACTAAATCAACTTAGAAAATTATGAAAAAATTTATAAAACTATTTTATGATTTATAAAAGCTATAAAAAATATAAAAACTAGGTGTTACTTTATAAAAATTAATTATGTTATTTATAACTTACTTATTAATTAATTACTAATAAAACTATTTTTAAATCTAATAAATACTAAATTACAAAATGAAAATCTGAGAAAATTATTAAACTTACTTTAATATAAGAGGAAATTAATAAAAATATAAAATAACAAATTACTTAATAAAAATATAAAAATAAAAATTAAAATTAAATTAAATTAAATAGAAACTATCACTTATTTTTATGTTATCTTTTCTAGATTTTTCTTTTACAAAACTAATTTATATCTAAAAACAAGCAAATTTAATAAAAACAACTTTTTTATAAGCTACTAATAAGCACTGTGGGGGCTTATTACCTCCACAGTTGACTTTGGTTGACCAAAGAAGCTAATAAGCTCAAATGAGCTTGTGTGGGTCCCACTATGGTAAAATCTAGTTTAGCTAAGTTGAGTAAACAAGTATAAGCTAGAAAACACACAAAGTGTTCACTGAATAAGCCAATAAGCCACAATAAGCACTTGCTTATTGTGGACTGAGACAGATTTAGGGGACAAAGTTCAAGGCTTAATCCAGGTGGGGTCCACTGGGTGCTAGGTCAAACTAAGGGTCAACAAATGTTCCCTGGTAGGAGGGGGTTCAAAGATACTAAGGTTATGGTGTGGGGCCCACTGAGGTGGTCAGAAAACCACCACCAAGTTGTGGTGTTGGAGTGAGTCTGCTGCAGCAGGGCAATACCTTGCCCTGCAGGTGTCTTTGAGCAAGGGTGGGACCCACAACAAAAATCTTAAAAATAAGCCCTTAACTGATTTCTAAAGACTAGCTGACATACTTTAACATGTAAAAATCCTGAAGTCTCAATCCCAACACATAAATCAAAACAAATCTTTGAAATCTTGTAAAAATCTAAGATGAGTGCAATTGACTTTTTTATGAAACTTGGCTAGTTTGACTTTTATGAAATTCTAACACTTCTAACTAATTAATTAAGTTATATAAAGCTACAAGAGACCTAAATTAAGCTAAAGCTACAACTTATAAGCTAAAGTGAGAGTCTATGGGCCTCAAATCCTTCACAGTTAACTGTGAAGGGATTTAGAATGTAATTTTGACTTTTGGTCACAAGAGACTTGAATTTTTATGGTTCTACTATCCTACTATGACTGATGCAATATATCAAAACCAAAACAACCACTAAATAACAACACAGATACTAGATACTGGTATGATCCAAACACTCCTATAGTGGCCTGTTTTGTGATTTAATGAACCAAATCAAACAACTAACCTATTAATCTGATTTCTAAGCATACATTAATCAAAGTTAAACTTATATAAGCAGAATTCAACAACCAAATACAACTATAGATAAGAATCACAAGATAATAATAAGAAACTGAATTTGAGCTTACAAATTTATTTTCAAGCTGAGATTATGAACCAGGGGATCCAAAACCATCACCTACACCTCCCATGAGGTACTATACCAGAAACAATCCAATTTCCATCAAGCTCCAGCTTCTCCTTCCAATTAGACTAATTTTTCATTTTTTTTTTTCTTTATTTTTTTCTGGATTTATTTTTATTTTTGAGTAATGAACTAAAACTGGTTTTAACTCCTTAAAATCTTTATGAAAACTTACTAGTAACTTAATTGAGCTAAAAATAACATAATACAACAACCATTAATACAGTCTAACTGAATTTGTCAAATTCAATTAAAATTGCTAATTTCGAATTTAATAAACAAGAGTGCAATTAAAGGTTTAAGAAAGATCAAATTACACTAATATAACTAAATACAAGTGATTTTTATGGAAATTACAACTGAAAATGTAAACTACACTACATACGACTTAATTAAACTAAACCTAAACTAATACTTCTTCCTTCTGGCTTCTTTCCTCTTTTAAAGCCACTTTCTGGGTTTGTGGTACCCACAGTGACATTTCCGACCAATTTAGAGCCCTTGATATGGTCTGAGTAATCCACACCGTTTAAATATCTTTTTGGCGCGAAAAAGTCATGGTGTCAGTGTGGTTGCGTACGAGGGTTTTAAGGGGCATTAATGGGCTTGGTGAGGCGTGGAGGACAAGGGGATTGGGTAGGACAGCTGGGGGTTGAGGTGGAGGGCCAGGTGGAGGGTGGTTTTGGTTTGCAGTGGTGGTGAGGTGGTATTTTGGGAGGGAAGGAAAGGCTGGGGTGGTTTTGGTGGTCAAACGGGGCGTTGACCCGTTTTTATATTAAAGGGTGGGCTGGATAAGGAGTTGGGCCTGGGTAAAAAATATAGGGTGGGCTTGGTAGTAGTGTGGTATGGATTAGGTTTTGGTTTATATAATATAAAGAGTCTGTTTGGTTTATTTATGCACAAGGACCAAATTTGTAAATTAGGTAAAGTTGAGGGGCTGGTTTTGTAAGTTTACCAAAGTTCTCACAGGGACCAAACTTGACAAGGATGAATAGTACAAGGGTATTTTTGATGTTTTTTCATTTTTTAAATACCGGGGACTATTTTTGCCAAACTGTGAAACTTCAGGGACTATTTATGTAATTTTACCAAACTTCACACCAAGGACCATTCCTGCAAAAGATTATTAGTACAAGGACCAAAATTGATTTTCTCAAAGTTTTTACATCCCAGGGACCATTTCTGTCAATTTCCAAAGTATAGGGACTAAACTTAGGGGCCACCAATCGTGCTATGGGTTACGTTGTTATACACCCAAAGCGTTGAAAATTGTTTGTTATTGCACTATCCTTATGTAAACTATCATGTAAATCTCGTACCAATGGAAAATTGAATAATTGTTGCAATTATAGCCTAGTATGTAATCTGTTGTTATACCTAGTGTTCTCAAATGTTTGCTGCGTTTGTTTGCTCTAACTGGGTCAACTTAATGGTTACATTAGTCCCAATAGATCTAACCATAGTATTCTTACTTACTACCGGTTTACTTCTTTTGTTAGGTCTCGACATTTTCGCTATGATCTTCCCTTTAATGGTCCATGATATAGAAACTCTAAGTATGTCAATACTGTTCCTTAGTATAAATAAACATTCAGTTCTGATAAACATATAGTTTATAAATAATCGTGATTGTCATAAAGTAGTTGAGCATGTATCTCCCCCAAAGTATTTATAAAACAAGTATAAAATGGGCTATGACTTATGGTAATACCTAAAAGTTTATAGTGCTTGTAAAAGTAAATGAAAATATTTAAGCATGTATCTCCCTCAAAGAGTTTAATAAATAGTTATACGAGAAAAAGTGGGGCTATGAAACTCACCCTGAGTTAACGATATCAAGTATGTAACGAAAAATTACAGATATGCCGTGGAAAACTTCTACGAGCAACCTAAAATATGATATCGAGTATTACGTTTTAAAGTAACGAAGTGAAAACGTAAATAAGTCTATCTAAGTTTATTATATTGATCATGATGTTTGTAAAATTCATAAGTGCTTACATATTTACTTGATATATAAATGGTTTCGACTTGTTTATTTCAATAAATAAACTTATTTAGAATTGTTACAAAAATATTATAAAATGTTTTATAAAAATGTTGTAAAAATAATATTAAAATAACATTAGAATATTATAAATATAATATATAAATATTATTAAAATAACATAAAAATATTATTTAAAATAATATAAACATATTATACAAATTTGTATATAAATATTTCAACATGCATCTTCCTTTTATAATATCGTACTATTGTTTGGGCTATCATAATTAAGAGGTTATGTAATAAACTTTCGATGAGCTAGGACACTTTAAATCATAAATCCAGCAACTCGTCGATATGTTTACCCAAATGAAGCCCCTCACATGAAAATCCCTACTAACATAGTACTTAGTATGTAAAACATATAATTTGTACGCATGAATATATATATATATATATTGAAATGTTTTTTTTTATTAGATGTATACATTTGACATGTATTTTTATGAGATAAGTTTGACAGAGTATATATAACATATAAATACAATAATAAACTATCAAAAGTTTATAAGTATTTAAATAAGTTAGAGTCTTATAAATACTTACCTTTATATAGAATGCTTGTTTATATAAAGAAAATGAATATAGGCGGAGCTTCGACGTGAAATTTGTAATCTAAGTAAACCCAAGGTTACCTGAAGATTATAACAACGCCCTCTTGAAAACCCGAAGCTATTTTAAGATAATAACAAAGTCTTTTTGGAGACTTGAAGATTATAACAACTATTTCTTAAAATTTCCAAAAAAACAAGATCAAAAGCTAGTTTTTTCACAAGAACTCAAGAATTTTCTTACTAAATCTATAAGAAATGCCTTAGGTTTAGGACTTTAGATTGTAAGAGAGGAGGGTGCAAGTAGTAAGTTTTAAGTTAGTATTTATAAGAAAAATTTAGGGTAGTTTTATAAATATATAATTACACATGTATGATCCCATGCCAAGTGTCCTTGATGGCTTCCTTGAGAAGACTCATGAGGAGGTGCAAGAGTTTTGGATTATCTTACATTTACGAAATGAGTTTTGGTCCCGGTAATCGCTAACGATAAGTATTTAAATCACGAAACGTAAAACTGGGTATCGTCAAAATATGAAACTTGTAGAAATGATTAAACTCATCAATATACTCATTATTAACCTATAAAATGAGTAATAAGTTTAGTGGATCGCGTATACGCTGTTAAAACCCAAAAACGTAGGTTTAAATGCGGAAAACGTAAACCGGATAACGTAAAAATCCAAAACTTGTGGAAATCTCGTAAGATGGGAAAAACACATATTTTTCTTGTTTAAATATTGGATGGACATTTTGGGATGTTTAAATGATGTTTAGACCTAAACATAAAATGAAGACACGGTTGTACGAAACCGGTTTCTTGACGTATTTTGCAAAAATGACCCGACAAGTGTCAAACTTTCACGTTATCATGGAAATAGGTTTATTTATGAAAATAATAATATAAAATTATAAAAGTGAATAGTAAAAAGTGAATAGTGAAATACAAGAATGAATAGTAACCTAAAAATACGAATTGTTACACAGGTAACCATAACACATTAAATGCACAAACAAACCGAAAAGCTGCAACAAATAAAGCATAAAAAATCTAAACTAAACTACACACTTACACCTCCTAAACCATAAACCGAATTTCAACTTCTCTAACCCCTAATTGCAAACAAAACTTGAAACAATCAGAGTACATTACATGGTTACATGCTCAAAACTGCACCAACATTGAAGAAACATATTAAAAAGTTGTTCATACATACCTGCACACCAAAACATCTCCCAACGAAGCTTCAAAAATATTCTTGTCAATACCCAAACGAAAGCCACCACTTTTGGAAATCTCCCACCGAACCTTCTATGTATGTTATATATAGCTAATCATACTGATAATGGAACACACGTGTTAAGCATGCGAATAACCTAAGAAATTAAGTGGCAACTTAATGGAAGACACACCAAAGCACACCTTTTAATCCAAAATATAGGTGTTTAGCATGCAACTAACCTCTAAAATTAAGTGGCACCATAGTGGAAAACCCACCCACAATCACGACAAAACTAATTGTTTAATCCCTCTAAGCCGATGGTTCGGCTTGGCTCGACTTGTGAACAGTGTCGGCTCAATCCGCGACTTCATAATGCACCCAAGCCGTCCTAATCTCTCAAGCCAACCTCCCAATAGGCGGTTTCGGAACAATGTCGGCTTTTATTTCCACTCCAATGAATGTTATATAGTGTAATATTACACGTCCAAAACAACTAGCAATAGTGGTAACCACCGTTTTCGCATCGTCGTTGCATTGTGATGCACGTGTTCTTTGCTATTTTTTAAATAAAATAGTGTGCGATAAAGTTGTTCTCTAAAGTTATCGTCATGGATAAAGTTAGCATCAGGAAAAACATATAATCACTCAACAAAAATTTTGATTATAGGGTGCTCGCCGCCGTAAGGCGCATGTACCATGCTATAAGAAAATGTCTTATAATGTTATTAAATGCATAAGCAAGAAAACAAGCTAATTTTCAATTAATAATCTCTCTTGGACTTTTCATTTATTTATTTTTTCCTTCTATAAAAGCAATTTATCAAAAAAAATAAAAATAAATAAAAAATAAAAAATTTGTCGCCAAAAAATATAATCCGCAAATGCTCGGCTAGTTAATTTTAATTAATGGATGACATATATGAAAAACTCAAAAGTTGGATGTTCTCCTTATTTTGTTAAATAAAATTGAAAGAATACATTCATGTATATTATTAGTTAGGATTGGAATTTTCTGAAGTTTAATTTGAATATGAGAGGACCTTTATTTTATTATTTCATTCGTCTCAAAATAATGATCTATATTTTATTTTTTGTAGTGTCCCAAATTAATTATTCATTTTTCATTTTAAGTAATAAAAAGAGAATTTAGTGAGGGAGTATCTATTTGAATTGTTGAAAATTATAATGGTCTCGCTTTTATTAAAATATGTGATTTTTGTCTTCTGACAATAATTTTAAGACAAAGGTGGTAACAATTAAATTTCTACTCATAACAAACTCAGGGTGCGTTTGGTTCAAGGAGGAGAATAAGAATAACAAATGTAAATGGAATACAATGAAATATAAAAAAATGTAATTGAGATTATCATTATCTTTGATAGTTGGTTTAAGAAAAACATATTAACCTCCAAAGTGGTGGTGGTGGTGGTGGCTAATGGTGGTGGTGGTGGTGGCTGCTACTGCTGGTGGTGGTGGTGGTGATGATATTGATGGTGGTAGTGATGGTTACTTGTATAATCATTACCTTTCTTTCTAATTTACTGAGTAATGTTTTATTACCCACTAATAAACAATAATTGCATTCGTTACTCATAACCAGACATGTTTATTTATTACATTCCTCATTCCTTACTCCTAATACCCTCAATCAAACACCCCCTCAATATACCTTATCATGTTCAAATTGAACATGAAAGGATACCAACCTAATCCAGTTGTTCAATATATGAAAAATTGAAAGTTGTGTATTTACGTGTCGTTGGATTAGTAAGAGATTAAGGGGCCGTTTGGTATGGGGGGTTTTATTGGGTTTCGGATTTAATTAATGCAAAACAAATGTTTGATTAAACTTTATGGATTAGAATTTGGGATTGAGACCCACAAACATGAGAGTGTGTAAAAGTTGGGGGCATGGGTGGGTTTTCTAAATATTGTGGGACCTACTTCTCTTTATATTTGTCTCTTTTTATTTTTTGCATTTATTTAGCATTATAAATGTACATATTTAACCAAATTCAAATCCAAATTTAAATCCAAATTCAAATCCTAATCCTAAACTCATCTACAAACCAAACGGACCCTAAAATAACTACTCCCTCCATCTCAAAATTATTGTCCTCCGACAAAAAATACACAGTTTAAGAAAAACATAATTAATACAGCTTTCTATCTCTTACTTTTTTGCCAAATGACAGATTTATCCTTAACCAATTAATTAACACTTCTTTAAAGTTTGTAATATTAATTTCAACTAAGGGTAATATAGTAAACTTGACCAAACTTCTCTATTTATTTTTAATATTGAACAATTAATTTAGGACGTACTAAAAAAAAAGATAGACAATTAAATTGGGATGGTCGGATTAAAAGCCAAGGTGCGTGTATAGTAGTAAAACTATTAATAAATGATCAATGATTAGATAACTTATGCATGGTTAAACGTATTTATATGTCTACATCATTGTAAAGTTTCAAAGCCACGTTAAACAATTTGAACTTTTAATACGGAAGAATGAGCAATTTTTAATAAGTTATGAAGATGCATCTCCAAGAATCTTTGGACCAATCTTTTTGCTGACTCGATAGATTTATCTCTAATATGATTTGAACGTTATCTATTTATTTAACTATTTTTTGTAGGTCTAAGATCTTCATATAATTGGTTCCTTCAATTCATATATGGGAACTACAATGTTTTTAAAGTATTTATGTAGCTTTTCAAATAATTTGCTACCTTTTTTTTTTTTTTTTTTTTTTTTTTTTTTTTTTTTTTTTTTTTTTTACCGACAAAGTTTATTGCTATTTTTTATTATTGATAAATAGCAAAGATGCTAGATATTACAAACACTTATAAAACATAACTGATAACACAAAGCCTAAAACAATGAACAAATCCGACTAACACACCCTAACAAAACCCCAACAAAAGCCACCGCCCACCACCAAACAACGAAACTACAACGATGGTTAAATTCTGGTTGGATAGATGGTATGAGGGCGGTATCCTTAAAGATCTTTTCCCTCGGTTGTTCGCTCTTGAAAATATGAAGGAGGTTACTGTTAGCTCTAAATTAAACGGTGATAATCTAGTTGATTCTTTTAGGCGCAATCCTAGGGGGAATTGAACAGACTCAATTTAGTAAGTTGGAGGAGCTGGTCCAATCAATTAGCCTAGTGCCTATGAATGATCGTTGGGTTTGGAATTTGGAGAGTACGGGAGAGTTTTCAGTGGCTTCTATTAGGAGGATAATTGATGAGATGCCTCTTTCGAATATCGGTTGTACGACTAGGTAGGTTAAGTATGTTCCCATTAAAGTTAATATCCTCGCTTGAAAAATCAGGTGTGATGTCCTTCCTACTAGAATGAATCTGTCTCGGAGAGGTATTGATATTCAAGCTATTTCGTGTCCCATTTGTGATTACGGTGTTGAGTCATTGGAGCACTTATTATTTAGATGCAATATGATTCGGGATATTGGTAAACAGATAGTTCGATGGTGGAATATTAACTATGAAGAAGTGAGCTCGTATGAAGAATGGAAAACACGGTTAATTTCATGTCGTATGGCGCATAGACTTAAGAAAGTTTTCGAGGGTGTTTGGTATACGCTATGGTGGTTTGCTTGGAATTATCGTAACAAACTCTTATTTGATAAGAAAACTCCAACGAAGTCGATCATATGTGATAATGTAATTTCTAGTTCTTTTTTTTTGTGTGTAAGTCTAGATGTAAAGCCTTGTTTGGTTGGAACGAATGGCTAAAAAACCCTTCTTCTATTACTTTGTAATCTAGCTCATTGCTAGTTGTGTGGAATAAAATCGCCGTTCAAAAATAAATAAATAAATAAATAAATCCAAAACAACGCTAAAACAACTCCCTTAACAAACATCAACTTATAAATGCCTCTACGATATGATCACCTATCTGATACATCCTCCAAAAATTTATCTACGGCAACCCGATGATACGAATTTAAATAGTCGCGGGAAGGATTGAATTTCAAATCCTTTTGTGGATTGCATTTCAAGTAACGCAATTTTAGGCTTATTTTTTAATTTTTCTAAGGGGATGGATTAAATTTAATTAAGTATTAGTTTAAAAATTAATCAAGTTGCTATTTTTAGATATTTGAGAACACTTGTCATCTTCATTTTTTCCCCCTCTAATTGTTGTTTCTAAATATATTGTAGCCTATTGTATTTTATGTTAGCATTAAAATTTATATATATATAAGTGATGGTCATTCTTATTATGTAACTTTGTGTCGTTTGTTAAGATTAGTAATAGTTTAGTCATTGGGCCTTGGACTTGACAAGCTAATATGTTATGTGCTATGTTTCATAAGCCTTGTTATCTAATCATGTAACCAAGTCCAAGCCCAAGCCCAAGCCCATAGAAAGCCTATGTATGGAACTATATAAGGCACCTTACCTCTCATTTGTAAGGTGTGCTTGTGTGTGTATTGTTTGTGTTTTTTAATAAAAGTTCTTTTCATCTCTTACCTCTCTTTTATACATCTTAATGCCACACATATATTACCAAGTCATCATCTTTACTTCATCTAGTGCTTATATTTGTGTTAAAGTTGATAGTTATAAGGTACTACAAGTGGTATCATTCGCCTAACAATGGTTTAGGAGTGTGTGAAAATCGTTTTTATCAAACTTTTCCTTTAAAAGTTGCGTTTTTCATTTAAAAACGTGTGCTTTTCTTTAAAAGTTTTGATTTTTACGTGATTTTAGTGTTAAAGTTGTGAGCTTTATTGAAGTTTTATTGATTCTAAGTGTTTTGGGAAAGATTTGATCAAAAGAAACACGTGAAAAAGTGTTTTTTGGTTGAAAAATCGTATTTTTTGAGCTGTTGGTCATCTTACGCGTAAGTTTTGAGTATAGTACAAGCCAACAGCTGTCTACAGTACTTTCTAGCAAGTTTACGCGTGAGTTTAGGCATAAAACCCATTTTCTACGCAGAAGATCACTTTCTACGTGTGAGTTTCAGCAGAAAAACCTGTTCCTACGCCTAAGTCTGATTTCCTACGCATAAGTGAAGATCCTACGCTTAAGTTCCTACGCAGAAGTTCTACGCAAAAGTTCCTACGCAGAAGTTCTACGCGAAAGATCCTACGCATAAGTTTTCTTCAACGATCAGAGATTACTCAGTACTTCCCTGACTTGGATAAGTTTGTGGAATACTTCGACACGGGATATCTTATAAGCTTGGATAAGTTTGAGAGATTAGTTTGGTTTGTAAACCTTACGCGTAAAAAATCTTACACATAAGCTAAACCTTACGCGTAACATAAATCTTACGCATAAACAAATAGCTTACGCATAAACTACTAATTCTACGCTTAAGAATGTTCTTACGCTTAAGAATGTTCTTACGCATGAGATTACTGTTTACGCATAACTTTTGTTTACGCATAACATTTACCTTACGCATAAGATTCTGTTTACGCCTAAGTTTACCCTTTACGCTTAAGATTACTGTTTATGCATAAGATCAAAGGTTTACGCGTAAGTTTTTGACTTTTGACAACCAAACTTTAAACGGCCATAACTTTTGAACCGTAACTCCGTTTTCGACGAATTTGCTGTCAAAACGACCGTGAGACCGAGAAGAAGGACACGTTGAATTATTTTATTCATTCATCCCAAGTTTCGAGGCCTAAAAACGCTCCGGGAAGAAGTTATTGAGGTTTTAAGGTTTTAGATCAAATTTTTCATCATAAAAACTTGCATCAACTTACACTAAACACAACTCCTACTTCGTTGGAACGATCCAAGAATCAACTTTATCAATCTACACTTCATCAATGGTAACTCAGCAAGACATTCATGCAGCCGGTGCGGAAAACCGACCTCCAATGCTTGAAAAAGGTGGATATCTCCCATGGACAAGCCGCATGCTTCGTTACATCAAAACAAAGCCTGATGGTAAATTAATGATCAACTCCATTACAAATGGTCCATTTATGCCAAGACAAGTTCAAATTGAAGGCAATCCAAATACAATACCTCCTACTCAACCATTCGTGCGTGAACAAACAGAAGCAGATTACACAGATGAAGACAAGAAGCAGATCGCCGCAGATGATATGGCAATGCATTTAATCCAACTTGGATTACCACGGGAGATCTTTGCTGCGGTCGACAGCTGCGAAACTGCTTATGCTATGTGGGAACGTATTCGAAGGATATGTCATGGAACAGAGATTGGACAACAAGACGTTGAGAACAAACTTCTTACTGAATGGGAGAACTTTACATCCACTAAAGGTGAACAGATTGAATCTTACTACACAAGGTTTTGCACTTTGATGAATGAGTTAATCAGAAACAAGTTGACACCTCGAACAATTGCAACAAACATCAAATTCATCAATAACCTTCCAGAAGAATGGGGTCGTTATGTTACAATTGTCAATCAAACAAATGATTTACATAAGGTGAATTATGATCAACTCTATGACTTTTTGAAGCAAAACCAAGCTGAGGCTAATGAAGTAAGGAAAGAAAGATTGGCAAAGAATCATGATCCTCTTGCATTAACTGCTACTACACCAACACCGCTACCAGTGAACACACAACAACCATCATCATCTTCCACTCACAACTACTTGCAACCATCATACATTCAACAACCAACACCGGTCTACCAACAACAGTTCTACCCTCAGCAACAACAACATGTTATTCCACAACAGCAATACCCACAATTCGAAGACCCAGAATTCACTGAAAATGATGAAGCTTCTGCAGCATTGACCCAAGCGTTCGCTTTTCTGTCAAAGGCATTCCAAGGACGCTATTCTACACCAACTAACAACAACCAAAGGATTTCATCGAACACTCGCAACAAGCAGATTGCTCAGCCGAGTTTCAATATGGGTAATGGAGGCCAAATGGTTGGAGTTTATGGGAATCAGCAAGGATATGCTACTGGATTTCACATGGGTAATCAGAATATGCAGAATGCAGGTCAGTATGCAGGGAATCAGTATGGTCAGTATGCAGGGAATCAGATGGGTCAATTTGTTGGAAATCAGAGGGGTCAGAATGTTGGTAATCAGGCAATGGGTAATCAGAATAGAAATTTTGCAGCTCCAGTAGTTGGGAATCTGGGAAATGTGAATCAAGGTAATCCGGTAAAGTGTTTCAACTGTCAGGGTGTAGGTCATATGGCAAGGAACTGTCCTACTAAACCAAACAAGAAAGATCTAGCGTACTAGCAGAAAGCAGTGCTGTTGGCACAAAAGAATGAGGCAGGATTTCAGTTGAACGCAGAGGAGAATGATTTTATGGCTCTTATGGATGACATGGAAGACAGAGAGGATATCGATGCGAATTGCATATTCATGGCAAATCTTCAGGAAGCTAAGCATGACACGGATTCCGACACACTTCCTGTTTATGACACCAATACACCATCTGAGGTATCAAATTTCAACACATGTCACAATAATGATATATTTGATATGTCTCCTCATGAGGAACAGCATTCTGAGCAGCAAGCACCCACTTATGATACATACCTGGACAAGCCAAGTAGTAGTAATACTCCTTCAGCAACTCCAGATGTGAATCATAATGGAGGTTTCGTTTCACAGCATATTGAGAATGATGAGGAAACACGTGCTTTGTTTGAATCATTATTGAATAATTGTCGTATTGAAATTGAGAATGTGAAAAAGGTCAATTGCGATGTTAAGGCCGCGAATGTTAAATTGACCACTGAGCTTGAGAGTTACAAAGAAAACGTTAAAGCTTTTGAATTTCATAACAAAGGATTGTCTGAATTAGAATCTGGTTATCAAAATTCCGTTTCAAGGGAAAAACAATTGCAACTCAAGTTTGATACACTTGATGTTAATTCTTTCAAAAAGATAAAATCTTTAAACGCGGAATTTTCTGATTTACAAAACCAACTTTCTAAACAAAAAACAGCTTATACCAATCTTGAAAAAGAAAGGGATGAGTTGAAAAAGGACTTCGCAAAGAAAGAAGACAAACTTTTGGAAGAAATCGTAGAGTCAGAACACATGATTGCACATTTAGAAGAATTAGTGGTTAAGTCGGGTCAGTCAAGTCAAACAATGAAAATGATTTCAAATCAAACTAATCCGATTTACCATACGAAACATAAAATGGCTCTTGGTAACAACACCCCCAGTAATCTCAAGAAAGCTCAGCAAGAACAGAATGTTTTGTATAATGGTAATGTGATTTACACCAAACATGATCCTCCCGTCGTTCGGGATTCTGTGCAAACGATAGAACATGTCGAAGAGAGCATAATTAAAATGAAACAAAAGGATTTGAAACCCATTGATTACAACAAATTGAACAAACTTTCGGGAATTACTTTTGTTCCACAAACAGAACCATCTGTGTTTTCCATAAAACGACCATTCGCGAAATTCTTGTCCAAAAAGAAAGTTGTTTCCAAATCTCTTTCAAAAATGGAACAAATGTCCTCTAACAACACTTTTAATACAAGTGAGGCTAGAGACATTTTGGATGACGTTAAAAAGAGAATTCAAGAACTTCAAAATTTGTTGCTTCTAAAACTACAATCAATATTAACAACTGGCATTCCAGTTTTCATATTGAGCAGAAAAAAGTTTTTGAAAACGAAATTACTATCCCACTGAATAACATCAGTGCGAGGGTAATCCATTTTGAACAAGCTTTCTTAAAAGAAACGGCCGACTTTGTCAAGGACCACAAATCCCTGGTAAATGAAGCTAATGATACTCGTGAAAACATGAATGTTTTGGAAAACCTAAATGATTCTCTCTTCGAAGCTGTTATGACCACTGACATTATGTCCATCATTTTACAAACATATTCTGTTCAAGACGATGAAAGACTAAGAGCTGAGACCTCCGCAATTGTTTCAAAATATGAAAATGCTCTTATAAAGCTTGAAAAAGAAAATGTGTCATATTTTAAACAACTTGATCGAAAAAAGGAAGAATGCAAGTATGACAAATTGTCGTATGAGCGTGAATTGAAGAACATGAAAGAGCAAAATGATCTTTTGAGGGCCCAGCTTGAAAGTAAAAAAGGGAAGGGTGAGGAAACTAAGTTTGCAAAACCGTCGACTTCGGAGAAACCAAATGTTTCAAACACGGTTCAAAAACCAAAGATGTCAATTTCAAGGTTTGCTCCAAAAGTCGATGAGAAAAAGAATTTGACAAAACCAGTCACTCCAACACCCTTGCCCAAGAAAAGTGAAAATGAAAAGATTGTTGATAAAGGAAAAGCGGTTGTCGAAACACCAAAAGTGATAGCACCTGGCCTTTTTAGGATTAGTCCCACTAATGCGTCTGCCTCCACTTCTAAGACAAATGCGTGCAAAAAGGATAATTCTACAGAGTCTAGTGATGCTAAAAAGGACAACAATATAAATCCTAATGCGTGTGCCTTACCTTCTACAGGATTAGAATACACCTCTAAGAGCAG
Organism: Artemisia argyi; assembly: GCA_030686995.1. NCBI lineage: Eukaryota > Viridiplantae > Streptophyta > Magnoliopsida > Asterales > Asteraceae > Artemisia > Artemisia argyi. Next base: position 51,949,301 of record CM060676.1, read on the forward strand.
CAGACTAAAGCCTAGGAGCAATACAAGGAACAATAGAGTCTCGTCTGCCTCTACGAGTAGTAGCAAGAATAAAGTTGAAGAAGTAGAAGAACACCCTAGGAATTTATCGCTTTGTAATAAGAAACATGATTCATCTTAATGTAATGTCGAAAGTACTGGTTCTAATGCATGTAATGACTCTGTTTGTTTAATATGCAAGAAATGTTTAATTAATGATGTTCATGATGAATGTGTTTGTTACACCTGCACAAAAGAATGTTCCAAAAAGACCTAGTGCTAGATCCAGATCTATAGAAAGATTAGTTGCACGCTTTAGGTCTACCACTATTAGTCGAATGCCTAGAAACTATCTTAAGTATTGTATGTGGATTCCGACGGGTAGAGAGTTCACTCTTAAGGATGGCAAATTGGAAGTTGTTCAAAATAAAAATGTTGCAATCTTTGATGAGTGTGATTCTATTTTTACTCCTAACCCCATGGAACTAAATTCAAAACGGTTTCCAAATACAAACTCTTCTGTTCTTGGCAGGTTATCGAAATATGTCTTTGGATCGTCGACTCGGGTTGCTCCAAGCACATGACCGGGAACTTAAAGCTGCTGATCAATTTCGTTTGGAAATTCATGGGAACTGTACGCTTTGGAAATGATCATGTAGCAGCTATTCAGGGTTATGGAGATCTTCGGTTTGGGAATTTTTTAATCACTCGAGTTTACTATGTCGAAGGGTTGGGACACAATTTGTTTTCAGTCGGGCAGTTTTGTGATGCAGATTTAGAAGTTGCATTCAGGAGAAACACGGTTTTTATTAGAAATTTGGTTGGTGATGATCTCTTAACTGGTAATCGTGGTACAAACTTGTATGCTATCGACATCAACCAAAATGGCTTCTACATCACCAATTTGTCTTATGACAAGGGCAACTGAAACTAAGTCCTGGCTGTGGCATAGAAGATTATCCCATCTCAATTTCGACACCATCAACAAGTTAGCCAAAGACAACATCGTCACCGGACTTCCTAAGTTCAAATACACCAAGGAACACCTATGTCCATCATGCGAACAAGGAAAAAGCAAAAGAGCATCATATAAACCCAAAACCGTACCTAGTTCGGAAGCAAGGTTACATATGTTGCACATGGACTTATGTGGCCCAATGAGAGTTGAAAGCATTAATGGGAAGAAGTATATTCTCGTTATTGTTGATGATTATTCAAGATATACTTGGGTAAAGTTTTTGAGATCAAAAGACGAAGCACCAGGCATCATCATCACCTTTCTGAAGCGTATTCAAGTTCTACTTCAAGCTCTAGTAAGGATTATAAGAACAGACAATGGCACAGAATTTACTAACCAGGAGTTAAGAACTTACCTTGAAGATGTCGGAATCACACATCAAACATCAGTTGTTAGAACTCCACAGCAAAATGGGGTAGTTGAAAGAAGAAACCGAACTCTTGTGGAAGCTGCTCGCACAATGCTGATTTTTTCTAGTGCACCTCTATTCTTATGGGCTGATGCTGTAGCCACTGCTTGTTTTACTCAAAACCGATCCCTAGTCCATCCGAGATCCAATAAAACCCCATATGAGCTAGTGAACAACCGTAAACCTGACATCTCTTACCTTCATGTGTTTGGCGCTTTGTGCTATCCGACGAATGATAGAGAAGATCTAGGGAAGTTAAAAGCTAAGGGTGATATTGGCATCTTCATTGGATATTCAGAAAACTCGAGGGCATTCAGGGTGTATAATAGAAGAACAAAAAGGATAATGGAGACGATGAATGTGAAGTTTGATGAGATTTCACAAATGGCTTCTGAGAGACTCGCTCTAGAACCCGCGCTTAATCCAATGGCTTCTAATCAAAACGGATTAGGACCTGCACTAAACAGTCAGACTTCTGGACACATCAGTTCAGGACTCGTGCCTCAAGGAGCTCAGTCAACAAACACGGATAAACCTTCAGAACAAGAACTTGAAAATTTCTTCGAGTTAATGTTTGATGAATATTATGGTGGAACTTCGACAAATGCATCTCCACAACATTCCGCTGCACCCGCTCAAAACCATCAACCACCACCACCTTCACAAGATGCATCTACAACAATCGAAGCTGAAGCACCAACTCCCTCAGCATCATTAACATCTACTCCAGCAACTTCAGTTATTGAAACTGATCTACCAAGAGTTGATGAGCAAAACCAAAATACAAATTTTCAAGAAGAACCTACAAATAATTCAAACGATGTTGCGTTAGAAGAAGAAGAAGTATTTGAAAACCCATTTGCAACAGACTCTGCTGAATCTTCTTCAAGGTTACAAGAACCATCTAACACACATTTGTTACACCCAAGATACCCTTCTACGTTTCAATGGACAAAAGACCATCCAATAGAACATGTTATTGGTGAACCTTCAAAGCCAGTTCAGACAAGGAGACAACTTGCCACTGATCTCGAATTGTGCATTTACATTTGCTCAATCAGCCTCAAAGAACCAAAGAACATTCGAGAAGCAATGGCAGAAAACCCTTGGATTGAAGCAATGCAGGAGGAATTTCTTCAATACATGTTACATGATAGTTGGGAACTTGTTGAACGACCACTTGATAAACGTGTTCTTGATCTCAAGTGGTTGTGGAAGAACAAACTGGATGAGGAAATGACTATTATTCGCAACAAAGCTCGTCTCGTGGCTAAAGGTTATCCACAAGAAGAAGGGATAGATTTCGAGGAATCATTCGCGCCTGTAGCTAGACTTGAAGCAGTCCGGATTTTCTTAGCCTATGTAGCTCACAAAAACATCACAGTCTATCAGATGGATATTAAGACTACTTTCTTGAATGGAACTCTGAAAGAAGAAGTGTATGTGAGTCAGCCAGAGGGATTCATCGACAAAGATCATCCAGACTACGTCTACAAGCTTAAGAAAGCAATTTATGGTTTAAAACAAGCTCCAAGAGCGTGGTATGACGAACTATCATCTTTCTTGCTTAAAAACAATTTCACAAAAGGAACGGTTGATGACACCTTGTTTATCAAAAAATTTAAAGATGACATTTTGATCGTTCAAATTTACGTGGACGACATAATTTTTGGATCAACCAATCCTAACCATTCAAAACATTTTGAAAATCTCATGAAAAGCAAATTTGAAATGTCCATGATGGGGGAACTAAAATTCTTTCTTGGTTTACAAATACATCAATCCCCTCGTGGTATTTTTATCAATCAAGCTAAATATACAATAGAGATTTTGAAAAAACATGGAATGGAAAATTGTGATTCTGTTGGTACACCAATGGTCACTTCATCAAAAATAGGTGCTGATTTGTTTGGAAAACCTATCGATCCGAAAAAATATCGGAGCATGATCGGTTCTCTCATGTACCTAACTGCTAGCCGACCCGATATTCAATTTGATGTTTGTTTGTTAGCACGGTTTCAGGCAAAGCCTACCGAACTTCACCTCAAAGAGGTTAAATGGATCTTTCGGTACCTACGAAGCACCATTAACATGGGACTTTGGTATCCGAAGGATTCGGGGTTTAATCTAATAGCATTTTCAGATGCAGACCATGCTGGTGATCAAGTTATAGCAAAGAGTACATCAGGTGGAGCACAATTTTTGGGTGAAAAGCTAGTAAGCTGGTCGTCAAAGAAACAGGATTGTACTGCACTATCAACCGCCGAAGCCGAGTATGTGTCTCTATCTGCGTGTTGTGCCCAAGTTCTTTGGATGAGGTCACAGCTCACAGATTATGGCTTTACTTTTGACAGAATATCTATGTATTGTGACTCAAAAAGTGCCATAGCCATCTCGTGCAATCCCGTACATCACTCTAAGACGAAGCACATCAAAGTCCGCTACCATTTCATCAAAGAACACGTGGAAGAGGGTACTGTTGAATTATATTTTGTTAATACTGATTACCAACTCGCCGATCTATTTACTAAAGCCCTTCCAAAAGAACGGTTTGACTATTTAGTTCGACGAATTGGCATGCGAAGCCTAACTCCTGAGGAGCTAGAACGTCTTCTTGAATCTTCTTGAAAAAATTTTCAAAATCGCTTCGCTGTAAATATTTTTGAAAAAACAAAATACAAAATTTGAAAAACCAACAAAAACAAAATACAAAAATATAAAATTTTCAAAAAATACAAAAACAATATAAAATCAAAAAATTCAAAAATATTCTTCTCATGACATGTCTCTCGTATAAATCAATATTCTGTACGTCTCTAGAAATGTCATTCAACAATGATACGGACATGTACAGATGCTTGAACGGGAGTTCTTTAAATGTTTTTCTAAAACATGTCGTTTCTCAAAAGTTTCTTCACTATGGCTTTCGTATACTTCAGTACGAAACCCGGACTAAAATGATGACTTCTGATTATTTTCAAATCAAGGACTCGTACGTTCAAAGATGAAATCATTTTCAAAAGTTCGAGTATAAACAAACGAAAAGGATTTCAAACATAAACACGTTTTTCAAAATACAATTCTTGAGCACTTTTTCAAGATTGTTCAAAAGATTTATCAAAATCTCTCAAAATGAATGCTCAAGATAACTCCCTCAAACCCTTAATTGATTTTAAAATATGCTATCATTAAGGGGGAGTTCAAAAACAAAAATGCTCCAAATTCATGCTAAATCAAATTTGTCTTTCTCTCCAAAATGCTTTTCCTTAATCAGTTGATATCAAAAATATCACAATATGCTATTTTTGAGGGGGAGAAGACATGATTAAAATGTGATCAAAGATGTTTAAAGTTTGTGACTGAATCTCGAAAGAGCTCGACTCAGAAAGTACCAATGAATTGACGAAGCTTAAAATGTCAGTAATCGAAAAGACTTGTCTTGAACGGGTAATAATTTCAAGCTAGTCTAACTAGTGATGTAAGCGTGTCTCGAATAGGACTTGTCTGAGTAGAATGTACCGTATCGAGAGACTTTCTTTGGACTTGACCAGGACGGGTAATAATTTCAAGCTAGTCTAACTAGTGATGTAAGCGTGTCTCGAATCGGTCATGTTCACTGAAAGTGGATCAATTCAAAAAGTGCAAACTCCTCACGCATGTGCAAATTTCTTAAAAATTCATGAGCACATGTGAAGGGGCAGTCCTTCAAAAGAAATGCAAAACTCTCGAAGTGTCAACAATGTGTTTTATTATCATAAACACTTTGAGTGATTTTTCATAAATGGTTTCATTGCAATGATAGGATAGTCATGGTGTTATAAGGTGACTAAGGTTAGGAAAAACCGTCCTATGATCCGCCAGAGCCGGAGGGATCTACCCAAAGACAATTCCAATAGTTAGAATTAGAAGTCCTTAGGTATGATTGAAAAAAAGGAGAAAATGAGAAAGGAGAAAGAAGGGGTTGAAGAATTAAAAAGAGAAGTTATGAAAAAGGGTGAAAAGAAATAGCCCTCAAAATGTTCAACCTTAGGGCAGACACCGGGTTCAATTTGTATGCTACTGGTTGTTACTAAGGTGACACCGGTATTGAAGATAAAGACGTCATGGACTTAGTGACGCACCGCACTTAACTTTCTAGCCACTCAAGTTTTCTTAAAAGGGATTGTTTCATTCTCACGGGGAACCGGTGTAATCTATCGACTTGTCTCTTAGAGATGGTTGATATTGAAGCAGGAGACCTCTCCCTAATCTCCGCATAGGAAACCATATGTGCACTTATCGAGTCTAGAGCCCCGAGATTCATCAAAAGATCTCATAGGAACACATGATATTTCTACACTGGTTGTTCATCATTAAGGACGCCAGATGTAAACTCAAGAGTCCTACGCAGATCTTAGCAATCTGCCAGAACATTTATGAGATGATTCACATTTGTGATTCTCAATGATTGAATGGAAATTCCTACCAGGGTCAACATCAAGCAGCCCTGACAGCAAGTCACTTCGGTAATTCTTTATGGGTTACGCTTAGTGTTCGCGGTGGTTTCAAATGGTCTACAGTCGTGGAGTGATCCCTAGCGACTCACCCAGTCATTGAGCTACTAAGTAGGTCGTGTAAGCTCCCTCGGGAGTATCTGACATGGGAACGGCCTTGGTAAGGGTTAGAAGGAGTCTTCACACTATGCTGTTGACGATCTCTAATTCGAACCTGTAAGTACCGGTTGATTTATTGCTAACTGTTTTCATGCAGCTATACATCATCTCCATGGCGACAGATTCCATATGCTCATACATGCATCACTACGTCAAAGAAAAGTTCTCACAAAGATCAAAGCAAAGTAAGGTTCAAAGAAAGATTCTACGCAATGTGAAAGAATCTACAGAAGTAAAGTGACAAAGATCGGTGTGAAAGAACAGGAATAACAAATGCATGTATCACAAAGACTAAAGACGTATGAGCATGTTGGAATGGCGGACAACCACCACAGACGCAGAAGTGACGAAAGGCAGATTGCTCCACATCACAAAAGAACTAAGAATGATGAAATGTCACTCATCAAAGGTCACAAAGCATGAAGGAACAAAGACTAAAGACTATTTTACAACGACACACAAAGTTAAAGACAAAGAACACGGAAGACCCACTCACGTGGAGCATCATTCGAATGACCACCCCTTAGGGGGAGATTGTTAGCATTAAAATTTATATATATAAAAGTGATGGTCATTCTCATTATGTAACGTTTTGTCGTTTGTTAAGATTAGTAATAGTTTAGTCATTGGGCCTTGGACTTGGCAAGCTAATATGTTATGTGCTATGTTTCATAAGCCTTGTTATCCAATCATGTAACCAAGTCCAAGCCCAAGCCCATAGAAAGCCTATGTATGAAACTATATAAGGCACCTTACCTCTCATTTGTAAGGTGTGCTTGTGTGTGTATTGTGTGTGTTTTTTAATAAAGGTTCTCTTCATCTCTTACCTCTCTTTTATACATCTTAACGCCACACATATATTACCAAGTCACCATCTTTACTTCATCTAATGCTTATATTTGTGTTAAAGTTGATACTTATAAGGTACTACATTTTATATAGGTGATGATTGAGAAAGTACACCGATATAACAACTAACTTAAAAAATTTGTCTATTTTACAAAGTACAAGGGGGGATGCATTTTATTTGCAAAAAAACAAACAAAAAGATATGGTATATGTAAGATACAGATAAAATATATGTTTACAATAACATTAGTCTTTTTATATGTAAGAAAAAGATTTTGTCGAACTAGAAATCTAGTACGATTTCGTTCAACACAAGAATCTACTCAATCTAGGACGATCAATGTAAGTTGCAGGGTCACTATCTCCTTTATTAACAATAAAATAATATAAACTTTTCGTAGATTAAACTGTCTTAGTATAGGTAATTATTTGAATTAAACTAGAACAGTTTTGGAATCATTTTTAGAGGGCTTAGTTTGTGTCCTTTTATAAATTTTAATTAACGTTATTATTTCGAATCTTTGTGTTTTATTTGACAATTTATTTGTCTAGATGTGAGGTCAAAGATGGAATGAGATGGCTGACCATTGTTTTAGCATCATATATTATTCTTTCTTTTTTTTTTTTTTTTTTTTTTTTTTTTTTTTCAGTCATTTGTGAAAATTTTTGTTTGACATTATAAAATGATGAATAATTCATACGTAATCTAATCACGAAAATAAGAATTTTTTCATGCAATTTCTATATTTGTCTAACATAGACTGTAAGATCAAATTTTCTTTTATTTTTATAATTACACACAACTTAGGTAGTCGTATTATTTCTTGTACACGTAAGCTTTGTGGAAAAGAAAAAAAAACACATGATATGCGTGTTGAAAGTTATAAATTTTAAGTTTTATTTCCATCGATCAAAGTTGTTGTATACTGTATTAGAAAATTAATGTTGCCTTTCGTTAAGTTCAAATTTTATTTTGGTGTAAACAAACTTGAAGCGGTCATATCATTAATTTCAAAAGAGATGGTTTCACATTGTTTGATTATGTGTGACGGTAGACACAATCCGTATGGATTAGTTAGTGAAAGGCCCACTACAAAAAATAGTTGGATTCTTCACACTTATTTATCCACAGTATAGTCATTCTAAAACCGACCCGATTATGGTCGGTTTGTGTCGGGTCGGGTCGGGTCGGTTTGGTCGGTTTCGGGACGATCAGGATTTGTCGGGATTGCTTGTCTTTTCTCAGTTTTTGTCCCGTCCCGACTTGAAAACCCAAACTGCTGAAAACCCAAACCGAGTCCCGGCTCGAGTAAGCTCGGTTCGGTTTCGGGACGATCGGGAATTGTCGGGATTCGGTTGCTCACCCCTGCTTATAAGAGAAGCAAAACAAATTCTTAAAAAGCCACACTTATAAGCGTATGAAAGCAAATAACAAAAAGAACGTTTTGAAATTTTGTCACATTTTTTGGTATGGACATTCAAAGAATGTTTCACACTTTTAACCATAGTCATTTAGATAATATCTTCACAATTATATGTGTAAGAAAATTTGTCACTCCATTATTATCACACATGAGCAAGTGTGAACTCTATAATTTTACATATTTTTGGACAATTTAACTATTTTTTTTAGTGGCCGGGCGTCATATTTTTGCAAGAAAAACAAAAAGCAAAGATATAGAAAAAGTATAGATCAGTTTTCTTATCGGGGCTTAATAGGGATAAAAAATTTAGAGTAACCTATAATATGATTCAATTGAAGTGGAAGAACATATGCAAACTTTGATGTACAATACTACAATGTACGTATATGATAACTGACGGATTCTCATAAATTTACATGCACATATATCATATCACACATGGTCATTTTCATCTTTCATGATGTCAGGACAGAATGCAAATGTGAAAACATATTCACCGTATCTGTTTAACAAAATAATATCATCTTAATTTGACTATATAACTCAGATTAAAGCCGCCACATATCAAAACTATATAAAAAATTTACTCCGTAGTATTATTATTATTATTATTATTATTTGGAAGGCTCAAAACTATATAATTTACTAACATGATACCAAATAAATATGACAATACTCTAGCTAACTAAGATCAATAAGCCTATACATACCTTTAAAGATTGCCATAGGCTATTCTTGTTTATAATTATCAAGACTTCGGAATTTCGTAAATATCAATAGCTAAATTTTCTAGTATTGACGTGTTTTTTAGATTAGCAAATATGGCAACAAGAGATTTTGTTTACTGCTACTAGAAATCCAATTAAAGGACTAACACTTGATATTGCTAAAATAAGCTTTTATGAGGCCCGCTTGAGTGTAAAACGACCTTGTTCCTGTTAAATGTTACGTATAAACATTAATAAGTAAATGTCTAGGATCGAACCCGAGACCTCGGGATTGCACACTTTACAAACAAGAATAATGTAAAATAAATATATATATATTAAATGTATCGAATATATATATTTATAACACTTAATGGACTAAACGGTCGTTAGTTATTAACCGTATGGACTAACTATCGTTAGGGACGAAAGATAAGGACTAGAGTGAAACTTAGGAGTCAAGAAGGATCTAGAATCCCCTAGGGGATGCCTAGGCCGGTCGAACAAGGGAGGGGCAAGCCCAACCCATGTTTGTCTTGTTCTCCAAGTTTCACATAGTATATATACAAGGCCAAGGGTAAGACTTTCACAACTTTTGTGCACACACTCTAACCCTAAATCTTGGTTTCCTTCTCTTTGTTTCTTGGCCGATCGACTCATCACCTCACAAGGGTCTTGGATCGATTTTGCTTAAACCAAAATTAAGTGTTTTCGTTTACTTGCAACAAACCTTTATTCGTTGGTAGTTTGTGTGTACAAGAACGAGGTAATTACTTACTTTAGTAATTATCAAGAGATCGATAAACAAAAAGGTAAGGGGTTTATCATTGATCTAATTGTCCAAGAATCAAGGTTTATTTGAAGTGCATCGGGTACGTTTACTATTTATGTTTTAGTTAATAATTATGTGTTATACTTGATCTTAGCTTCCGCAATATGTGTTATTTAATTGTTAAACTCTAACAGTGGCATCACGAGCCATGTATAACATGTAATTGATTACTAAAACGTAATAAAAACCGGATCTTTAATTGTTTTAGATACATGTTTTTTTTTATCTAGGGTTTTCCTATTTTTTTTTCTAAAAATTTCGAAACCCTAACCCTAATTTAGGGGGGGGGTCGATTTTTCCATGAAACCCTAATTAGGGTTTTGTGGTTTTCTAAGATTATGTGTAATCACTAGAAACCCTAGGTCATTAACCGGTTAATTGAACGTATCTTGTGACCTAATTGCTAATTGTTAGGTTTTAATCCGTGACTTACATGCATGTTAGTCATGGATCTTGTTTTTTATCACATGTTTAGATAGATCTTAAATTGGGGAAAACTCCAATATATATTAAAATCAATTTTATATGCTATGTGGTGTGTTTTTAGCTTTGGCCTACGCAATTGATTCGTCAATGTATGTGACTCACCTCCATTAAGAGGGGAAGGCCTTAGTTGATTACATGCATTATTATACCTAGAATTGATTTTATTAGGATCTTTTCTAATACGGATTGCATGTGGCTAATTGTTTCACTTATTTATTATTGGTTGTTTTGATTTTCTTTGATACTTGTTTTATTGTTTTCGGTTGGACTTGTTGTAAGCAATAAAAGGGTAGTTTTTATAAAAGAAAATTAATACGGACTAATAATGGTGAAACCCTAAAGTGATAAAGTAAGAATCTTGCAAGGTCTTATTGCCAATCGTGGTCCGATTCGCACGGTAATCAGCTCCCAGGCGAGACTAGCAAAATTCAAACTTTATTACTATTTTGAGATTGAATCCATAAACTTTTGCTTGAATGATGTTTTGTGCAAATATGCTTTTAAAATTAAGTCTTTTAAGATGATATTCATAACCGTGATTTGAAGGCTTAGAAAAGAGCCTTAGAGTCTGCCTTGGTTATCACAATCTTGAATATGTATTAAACGAATTACTTTTAAAATCATATGTTGTAGAAAGTCATCTTAGGGTTTTGGCATAAACCTCAAGTAAAACTTTGTGTATTAATTTCACGAATTGGATATAAAAAGTTTTTATGAAAACTTATGTAATAAAGATGAGTGCATGCATCTTTGTACATAATTTTGATTGTCATATCAAAAATTAATACCCTTAATAATTTAAGTTACGTGCCATCTACCTATAAGAAACACTTGGAATTTTAATTTAGTAAACGTGAGACCTAGGCTAAATTACTATAACAAGGTAAAATTCTTTTAACGAGTGAGACCATAATTGTAATTTTACAGTTTCTAAGGTAGACGACTTAATTAAGTTGTGCGTGAGACCTAGAACTTAAGGCATGAGATGGGATAAAACATGCTTACAAGGCAAATTGATGAATCAATTTGATGTAAATCCCATAATGATCTAGGAATTGGAAATCTTGTTTGCCAATTATTGTTCGACAGATTACTATCTTTTGTACTTTCACCACTAGCAGATCAACTGATGTGGTGAAACTATGTAAAGTTAGATCCTAGATTTTCAAGAAAATTAGTTGGTTATATGAATATAGCCTTGGGTATTTTATTTTTCTTGAAGATATTGATTATCGAAAATACTAATATTTGAACTTTATCTGTAGATATAGCTCAACCCGATAACCAAACTGTGATTAATGCTTTCAAGAGTCATCTTGAGAGAGATAAATTGACTGGAAAGAATTTCAATGACTGGTACCGTTCGCTCAGAATTGTCTTGAGGGCGTCGGGTAAACTAGACTTCTTGACCGAAGAATACCCAGCTGAGCCTGCTGCTACTGCTACACCAGAAGCAAAGGCGGCTTGGAAGGTGGTAAATGCTAAGTTTAATGAGGTTGCTTGTTTAATGCTCACTAGCATGAGTGCTCAGTTACAAAAGAAGTACGAGTACGCGTTCCCAAAAGACATGCTTGAGATGCTTAGGCAGTCTTATGAGAAGCCACCTGCAGTTGAATTATATGATGAACTTGACAAGCTACACAACTGCAAGCATGGTGATGGTAAACCAGTAGCCGATTATGTGGATGAGATGAAAGATTCCTTTGATCAACTTCACAGAATTGGTTTTGGTTACCCCGACAATGTGCAAGTGCACTTGATCAACAGATCCCTCAACAAGGATTTTGCTGGTTTTGTGCAGAACTTCAACATGCATTGCTCGGGGAAGACAGTCTCAGAATTACTCGCATTGCTTGTTGATTATGAGAAAAGTCTACCAGCCAAGGTCAAGGCTCCTACCCCACAAGTGTTGGCAATTCATGGGGGGAGAATCCAGAAGAAATCGCATGTGAACAAAGGCAAAGGTAAAGGTGATAAAGGCAAGCAGGTCATGGCCTATCAACCTTAACCCAAGATGAAACAACATCAGCCTAAGCAGAACAAGGTGAATCCGCCAAACAAGAAGGATCAGGCTTGTCACCATTGTCATGAAAAGGGTCATTGGAAGCGCAATTGCCCTCTCTACATTCATGACTTGCGACTCAAGAAGCAGGGGAATGATGCTGGTAACCCCAGCACATCAGGTGCGTTCTTTATGATTGAATTATTCACTCTTACTCCTAAATTGAATTCATGGGTATATGATACGGGATGTGGCATTCATATTTGCAATACCTTGCAGGGGTTTAGAGTTGAGAGAAAGCTGGCCTATGGACAACAATTCTTGCACGTTGGTAACGGAGCGCATGCAGGAGTTGAAGCTATAGGAGTTTTTAATTTAGTGTTGCCTTCGGGCCTAGTACTATCTTTAAATAATTGTCATTATGCACCGTCAATTGTTAGAGGTGTAATTTCATTTTCATGTTTGTTAAACCTTGGTTTTCATCATACTATTTCTAGCAATGGAATTTCGGTTTCTTTAAATAATGTTTTTTATTTTAATGCTATTGCTGTGAATGGTGTATTTGAAATTGATATGAATGATAATGATAATGCTTTTGTTACAAATAATTCAATGTATAGCATCAACAATAAGAGAATCAAGAAAGGTCTGGATTCGTCTTATCTTTGGCATTGTCGACTTGCTCACATTGGCAAAGATCGCATGAAAAAGCTGCAACATGATGGGCTTTTAGATAAGATCAATGATGAATCATTTGATAAATGCGAATCTTGCATTGCTGGGAAGATGACTAAGAAACCCTTTAAAAATAGGATTGAAAGGGCTAATGATCTACATGGTCTTATTCACACAGATGTGTGTGGACCACTTAGACATGTGTCAAGGAGGGGTGCTAGCTACTTCTTAACATTTACGGATGATTACAGCCGTTATGGTTATGTTTATTTACTTAAACATAAACATGAGGTATTTGAAACATTCAAAGTGTTTAAAGCAGAAGTAGAGTTGCAACTAGGAAAGAAGATTAAAGCTCTTCGATCCGATAGAGGTGGTGAATACCTGAGTCAGGAGTTCATAGATTATCTAGCAAAGGAGGGAATTGTCCAGCACCTTACTTCTCCATATACTCCACAACAAAATGGTGTATCTGAAAGAAGGAATCGTACATTGCAAGACATGATACGATCTATGTATAATCTAACAACTCTTCCTTTCTCGTTTTGGGATTATGCCTTAGAATCTGCGGTTCGCATTCTAAATATGGTTCCAACAAAGAAGGTTGATAAGACACCATATGAGGTATGGACTGGAAAAGCTCCTAACCTGTCTTATCTAAAGGTCTGGGGTTGTGAGGCGTATGTTAAACGTGACTCAGCAGACAAACTCCAACAAAGATCTGTGAAGTGCATCTTCGTAGGATACCCTAAGGAAACTATGGGATACTACTTTTATTACCCACCTGAAAACAAAGTATTTGTTGCAAGGTATGGAGACTTCCTTGAAAGGGAGCTCATATCTCAAGAATTCAGTGGGAGAATATATGATCTGGAAGACGGTCAGGAAGATGTAGAACCTTCTGAAAACACTAACCAACTTCCGGTAGAACCTGAAAGTTTAGGTCCTCCACCTGAAGTTGAAGTGATTCCCATTCGTAGGTCAACAAGACCAGTAAAAGCTCCTACTCGTCTATGTCTTAATGTAGAGAGTGATGAGTATATACTGGGTGATCTTGATGAGCCTACAAGTTATAAAGCTGCCATGAATGGACCTGAAAAGGCCAAATGGAAAGAAGCTATGGATGGGGAAATGCAATCCATGGAAGACAATGATGTCTGGGAAGAAGTAGACCTACCTCCGGGTGCCAAACTAGTTGGTAGTAAATGGCTCTACAAGAAAAAGACAGACATGGATGGCGTTGTACACACCTATAAGGCCCGTTGTGTAGCTAAAGGCCATACACAAACTTTTGGTGTTGACTATGAGGAGACCTTTTCTCCTGTAGCTGACATAAGGGCAATTAGGATTCTTATAGCCATAGCCGCTTACTATGACTATGAGATTTGGCAAATGGATGTAAAAACCGCCTTCTTAAATGGTCGCCTAGATGAAGACATCTATATGGCGCAGCCTGAGGGGTATGTAAATCTAGAATTCCCAAATCGTGTATGCAAGCTTAAAAGATCCATTTATGGATTAAAGCAAGCATCACGACAATGGAATAAGAGATTTGATGGTGAAATTAAAAAGTATGGATTCACTCAAAATCTTGATGAGCCATGTGTATATCACAAAGTTAGTAGGAGTAATGTAATTTTCCTTATATTATATGTTGATGACATATTGATCATGGGAAACAACATTCCAAGTTTGCAAAAGGTTAAGGCATATCTTGGAAAGTGTTTTTCTATGAAAGATTTAGGGGAAGCTGCATTTATTCTGGGAATCAAGATATATAGAGATAGATCTCAGCGATTAATTGGATTAAGCCAAAGTGCTTACATTGATAAAATACTGAAGAGATTCAGTATGCAAAATTCCAAGAAAGGATATTTGCCGATGCAAGAGCAACATGGCTTGAGCAACAAGGTTTGTGCTTCAACACCTGCAGAGGTGCAACGCATGAAAAGAGTCCCTTATGCTTTGGCTGTGGGATCTATAATGTATGCGGTAAAAAGTACAAGACCTGATGTAGCATTTGCTCAGAATTTAACCAGTCGATATCAGCAAAATCCAGGTGTAGCTCACTGGACTGCTGTTAAGAATATTCTTAAGTACCTTAGGGCTACTAAAGAGTTGTTCTTGGTTTATGGGGGAAATCCATCGGCAGAACTTGATGTTACAGGTTACTGCGATGCTTCTTGGAAAGGTGATAAGGATGATACGAAGTCTCAGACGGGTTATGTCTTTGTCATTAATGGAGGAGCTGTGGATTGGAGGAGCAAAAAGCAGAGTGTACTAGCAATGTCTGCTACAGAAAGTGAGTATATAGCTGCTTCAGAAGCTGCAATGGAAGCTGTTTGGATTAGGAAGTTTGTTTCAGGGCTTGGAGTCATGCCTTCGATTCAAAGACCTATTAAAATGTATTGTGACAATTCAGCTGCAATTACATTTGCCAATGAGCCTGGAATCATGAAAGGCACCAGACATTTCCCGATTAAGCATCACTATGTTCGAGAACAAGTCGAAATAGGCGAAATCGAAATGCTCAAAGTTCACACAGATGATAACTTGGCAGATCAATTAACAAAGCCTCTACCTGGCACTAAGCTTTACAAGTATGCTGAAGGTGTAGGACTTAGATTAGCTGAAAGTTTCATGCCCATTTGTGATTAGTGTTTGGATAAAGGATGTAATGTACAATTATTATTTTAATGAAATAAAATATGTTTTATGTTTATTTATCATTGTCTTAATAATATATCATATATTTGCATGTTTAAGATCCATGAATAATTTATTATTCTAAATGTCCATTGTCGATTAATGATATGGGAATATCATTAAACTAAGACAAATTTGAGTATTGGTTTAGGATATACTTGAAAGTATATTGATGCGTAGTCATACCAATTTCACATGATATTCGATGAATTGAATATTGGACTTATCCCAACAATATGATTTAATATTTAATGTGAGAATCATATTTAAAGTTATCCTCAGACTTGAGATACCAGATAAGTGTCATGGATGTAGTGCATTTTTGTGAAGCAATCTACCGCTCACCGTAACAGGGAGTTATAAGGGTTGTTTTCAGAAGTGTTGCAAAGTTCATGGGTTATTCTTGTAGTCAAGAAAGAATTTATTCCTTCTGATTTGTTTAGAAGTTTAATACTGCTGGGCCCCTCGTAGGGTTGACAAAATGTTTGCATGGCCATGCCCAAAGTCTATCTGGAATACGTTCAGATGTTTTGGTAATTTTGTTCAATCATAAAGAAACGAGAAACAGAAATTTAATAAAGGAACTCACATCTTTATTAATGTGGTATTAGTAATGAAAGGATAATTATAATGATGAATCATTAAAGGTTTTTCCAGGAAACCTAGCTCGGATTAAACTAGGGGCATTGGAGTGTTGCAAGACGCTAACCAGTGTCATTTTACTATTAATGAATATACGAGTGGGAGCTGTTAAATGTTACGTATAAACATTAATAAGTAAATGTTTAGGATCGAACCCGAGACCTCGGGATTGCACACTTTACAAACAAGAATAATGTAAAATAAATATATATATATTAAATGTATCGAATATATATATTTATAACACTTAATGGACTAAACGGTCGTTAGTTATTAACCGTATGGACTAACTATCGTTAGGGACGAAAGATAAGGACTAGAGTGAAACTTAGGAGTCAAGAAGGATCTAGAATCCCCTAGGGGATGCCTAGGCCGGTCGAACAAGGGAGGGGCAAGCCCAACCCATGTTTGTCTTGTTCTCCAAGTTTCACATAGTATATATACAAGGCCAAGGGTAAGACTTTCACAACTTTTGTGCACACACTCAAACCCTAAATCTTGGTTTCCTTCTCTTTGTTTCTTGGCCGATCGACTCATCACCTCACAAGGGTCTTGGATCGATTTTGCTTAAACCAAAATTAAGTGTTTTCGTTTACTTGCAACAAACCTTTATTCGTTGGTAGTTTGTGTGTACAAGAACGAGGTAATTACTTATTTTAGTAATTATCAAGAGATCGATAAACAAAAAGGTAAGGGGTTTATCATTGATCTAATTGTCCAAGAATCAAGGTTTATTTGAAGTGCATCGGGTACGTTTACTATTTATGTTTTAGTTAATAATTATGTGTTATACTTGATCCTAGCTTCCGCAATATGTGTTATTTAATTGTTAAACTCTAACAGTTCCTATAGTTCCAAAGCGACCAGCAGATGGTGGTGTTATCCACCGCATCGAATTTCATCATAAACTTTGTATTCACATGGACACAGCAATCAGCTAAGGAGATCAATTTGGGGATGTTTGAGATGAGGATGTCGTCTGGAAGCTCCCACCATTTGAGGACTTGTATCCAAGTGCCGACCGCTAACTTGCATGACACAAACCCATGAGCTTCTGTTTCAATTTGGCAAAACGTAGTTACAATTTGTTTATTTACCATGACAGCAATGTTATTGTATTATTGTGTCATTTTCAAAACTAATTTGCTATTATTAGTAAAAATATTAATGGACGTTAAGTTTTTTTATATATGATAAAATGGATCAAAATGCATGTATCTTTTAGTGTGTATTAGATAGAAATAAAAGGCTGATGTTGACATTTGAACGTATTTTTCAACTTGTTTGTTGCGTATATATATGTTCTAACTTTCGTCTCAATGATAGAACTTGTGTGGGGAGAAAAACAAACCAAAGACTAATTACAAGTTTGAAGAAGTTTAGATTTCTGGGCCCTTAGAACACCTCCAAGTCAATGCTCATGACTTTGACCAAGTTGAAATATTCATCCCTTAATTAAGCTCATCATCAAACCCTCAGCTCTTCACATACAATCTCACTACACCCACACACACACACAAAAGTTATTCTACATATAATAACACATACTATCTACATAGAAAACTTTTTATAAAAAAGAATCTATGGATACTCAAAAGCAGTTGAGTGGAAACTCTATTTGTAATAGAGAGTTAGTTGATCATGATGAAGATGTACCTCTTCCCGGTTTTCGGTTTCATCCACTAGATGAAGAACTAGTTGGATTCTATTTGCAACGGAAGGTCGAGAAGAAACCAATCAGTTTAGAACTCATCAAGGAGATCGACATCTACAAATACGATCCTTGGGATCTACCAAGTAAGATCGAAACTTCTTTTTTAATGACTACATATGTTTGTTTAATTTATGGACACAAAAAAAGATTGAACCTGATATAAAATTAGCAGAAATGTTATAGCTAGAAGATCGTCAGTTATACGTATGTCCATAATTTTTCTAACCAGATTATAGATAAAATTGTTAATATTCTTGAACATATATAGTCAGTGTGTTCATAAAAGAAATTAATGTAAATTTACACGAAATTTTCAAAAAGGAAAGCTTGTTTAGCAGGTTTACTTAGGTAATCGATTGGCGCATGATGAAGTCATGAGACTTTTAACAACTACTAAGGAGCAGTGCATAAATTTGAAGTATTTAGTAGGGTTTATTCTCACTTACAGATTAATGAATTATGGTTGTTAAAATATCCAAAATTTAAGGGTTTTCTTTGCTTTAAAATGGTGTAGAAGGAAGTACTGGTGGAGAAAAAGAATGGTACTTCTTTTGCAGAAGAGGAAGGAAGTATAGGAACAGCATAAGACCTAACAGAGTTACCGGATCGGGTTTCTGGAAAGCTACAGGCATCGATCGTCCAGTTTACTCTGGTGATGGATCAAAGTGCATAGGCCTGAAGAAATCTCTTGTTTACTATCGTGGTAGTGCAGGTAAAGGCACCAAAACTGAATGGATGATGCACGAGTTTCGCCTTCCTCCTCAATCTGACATTCATAACAACAACAAGCTCATGGATGATAAATCAATTGCACAGGAAGCTGTAAGAACAAAGCCCTAACTAACTAACACACTATCTGCTTATGGTTTTTTCTTTGAAATAAAGAATTTACAGAAAATGTTATAGGCAACAAAATAACTTATTTTACTTACAAACAATCGCATAAAACCTAGCTATTATCATGTGAGATAAACAGTTCTAATAAGCAATCTCGAATACCCTCTATATTATCTAGATTGTCGCTATGAATTTTTATATTACGACAAAACTTACATTAAACTACTTACGTGAATGCAGGAAGTTTGGACATTATGTAGGATTCTGAAGCGATCACCATGCTACAAAAAAGCCTTACCAGAATGGAGAGAAGTCTCAACCAGGAAACCGCAACAAGTGGTCATCGAAACAAGCAGTGGAGACTCCGATTACGATATGCAAAGTTACATTAGCTTTCAAAGTCCTATCATCAACGACAAAAAACCGTTTATATATAATCATCATCAACACCACCACCATGAAACAAACCAGTTCATTGTGGGACAAGCAACAACGTTGACTCTGACACATGATCAACCTCCATCAACAACAGCATCGTGTTCTAGCTTTTCAAATGCAGATGTGAACGAGTTCATTAAGCATGGAGATTGGGATGATTTAAGATCAGTTGTGGACCAGTTTTCTGGTACTGATCCTTTTTTCTACATGTAATGAAACTGTGAAGGGCTGTATATTTTGCATGGGAAATCATACAAACATGTATCATATAGTTATACACTTGAACCGATTTATAATGGTTGTATTTAAAGGTTGTGCTGTATAACTAACTGATACACGTTTTGTTACCAGCAGGAATTACATATTTAATTAGGATGTCCTTAATTTGAATTGTTTTAGTTAGGATAAAGTACAAGTGTTTTAGGTTTATAAGGTTGCTATTACTTAAGGATTTGTTAGGTTTTCTTTCCTTTAAATGTAACCTGCGTTTCATTCAATAAAAATCAGAAAATAAAAGTCAATTGAGTTTATCTCAGAGATCGTTGGGCTCTCTATATCGAGCCCTTAACCCCATAACTTTATCATAGACCCGGGACCGTAATAAACAAACCCCTAAGTAATAGCAATTTGTTACCTGCTGGTAACACGTTTCTATGAGACTTCGTAGAGATGACACTTTATTAGAATGTAACGGTGTTGTTCACTTTGTAACAATTTATATAGCTAGCTATCTTATTGATTAACAAATTAATTGCTAACTTAAGAGTTTTTTAGTTTCGAAATTTCTGTATGGATCACTGAATCATTATTCAATACAAGTGCGTTAAATTTTGGACGTTACAAAAAAATGATGATAGAAGATACCTCATATGCGTAGGCAAGGGTTCTTTATTTTCCAATTCATTCTTTTGCTTGATCTCCTATTTTAGCTCGTTAGTATCTTTAAGTTATGTTCTTGTATGTTTTGTATTTGTGTATGCGTGTCACCTCTCAAGCTGTAATTTTGCATATAGTTCTTCTAACTGTACTTTGCAATATATGTAACTTTTAACGTTAAGAAAAAATGATGATGCTAAAAGGGCATTGGGTTGTGATAACGGATAACCGCGCATCCTTATCCGTGAAAATATGAGAACAAGTGAAAATAGGGTTAGTTGTACTGTGTGAAGGTTTGTGTTAAGCAATTTGAAGCTTATATCGTACTGTGTGAAGGTTTACGACACAATATAACCTAACATCCACTCTACACGATATAACATAACATAGACACATGCAATATATATATAGCATTTCGCTAGACATGTTTAAGTTCAGAGTTTTTTAAATTAGCTTGTAGCCTGAGTGTGAGTTTCATGTTCATGTACTGGGACAATACAATGGATAAATGACTTAATTAATGAAAAACACGGATACTTCTTAGTTCTTACACCAAATCGAACTAGGCAAATAAGAGCCTCCCAAAAGGCTATATAAAGGATCCCAGAACCAGAATAAAAGATATACAGATACTTCTTACACCTAATTGAGCGAGACCGATAATAACTACAACAAATACAATACACTAAACAACCTAGACCATTTACAGCTAAAAACACAAACTAACAGTGAGGTTCACAGTTCGATGACACAATTGTTTGATGCAGCTATCCATGAAAAAAACGTAATGCACCCAAACCATGCATCCCTACATTTTGTAGAACCCCAATCCGACAACATACTAGACCTTAACTAATTAAAATCGAAAAAAGAAAACTCGCTTTTATGCTTAAGGTTTTAACATTAACTTGAAAAAATAGTAACAGTAATGTAAAGTTCAAGGGTCTTTTGCAAACTTGAAAAGTATACAAAACCGAATTTTGAATTCTAGATTCAACCTTATATACAGTAAGTACTTATATATATGTCATATTTGGCTGTTTTGGCATTTGGGGAAGATGCCAACATGTTGATTATGTGATGGCATATTTTAGCATTTTTCCCTAGCCCGTTCACACAGTTTTCTTCTATAAATGTTTGACGACATTCTTTAGGAAATACTTTTATAAAGGCACCAATGGAACCTATGTTTAGCGATATTTTAAAAGCAAATATTCTATGTTGATATTTATAACTCATAATAGTAGTAAGTCTAATTTATAGCAAAATAAGATGTGAAAGCCAGTATCTTCTTAGGTATGGTATATTCTTAGGTATGTTTGCTAGTATGCACTTTGCATATAATACCCGGCTTAACACATAATTAAGCATAGTACGTTATAAAATTTCAAGGGTTGCCATGAAATTATGGGAAACTTTGACCATTTTCATTAAACAGAAGTCAGAGGCTACTCCCAATAATTACATTGTTACCCTTTCTATTTAAGCATCACATCAATTTTCTTTCTCGTTCACTCTCTCTCACTTTTCACTTTCAATAATGTCACACCATTATACCTTTAACTAATTTATTTTATATTTTAAAAACTAAAACTTTTATTCATAAATTAAAAACGTTACATAGATAATAAAAAACGTAGATTATTAAAATCCTAAACTATTGTGACAAATTCCAACACTCCTTGATCCCCTGCTTTAGATCCAAGGTCATTTGGAGCTCTGGTCCACTAAAATGATTATGAGGCTGCAAGTAGAACTGTAAGTCTTGACGACATTCTACCATTTCTCGCATTCTGATCTCTTGCGCCCTTAGTTCCACCTCCTTCTTTCTGATCTCTATAAACGCTTGAACGTTTTGGATCTTTCATTCCTTGTAGGTTTGGGTGCGATCGATATACTCGTTGACCATCAACCTAGCTAATGCATCCTCATTGAAAGATGTTGAAGATGTCGTTGACGCCGTCCCTTTCCTCTTTGCTCTGTCCCTGCCTATTGGTCATTGAATCTCTTGCACATCTTGTCCCTTGTCCTCGTTGTATCCGGCCTGCGTATTTAAATTAAAACTACCCGCTCCAGACTGTGTTGTGTTGAATGAACTAGAGTTTTGTTGGATCGATATACTCTGATCAAACTACTTTGTAGCTTGTAAGGGTTTAATAATATTGAGTAAACTCAACACTATTAATATTGAAACACTGTTTAACTTTGTAAAGTATGCGGAATCTACTAACACAAAGCTTAAGAAGAACTTTTATATTAATCAAACTTTGAACCTGCTTTGTTACACAGATTCACTAACAATCCCTAACTATTAACTTTGATCGACTTCTAAACGTATCTATGACTTGTAAAACTTCTAAAACTTATATCGACTAATACTTGTTAAGGCTCTTTATATAGATAACCTTAAGTCGGTTTACAACATGTAATTCTTGAACGACAAGTCATTATCCCTAACTAATTCTAGAATATTCGTTTAATATTACACATTAATCCTTATCTAATATTGCACATCAGTCCTTGTTTTCTTTGAAGTACTTTAAGCATTCTTCAATAACAGCAGTACTTTGACTTTATTCTTCAGCAGTACTTTGACTTTATTCTTCATGCAGCAGTACTTTGACATCCAGAAGTACTTTGATATTTTATATCCCAACAATCCTCCCCTAACTTGAACTCTACTTTCTTGATTTCAAGTTTCTTTGTTAACAGCAATCTTCAAATCTTTAATCATTTAGTGAGATTGTTTCTTTATCAGTCATTTGTCAAAGTACTCTTCATTATCATCATATCTTCCATGATATCTTCTCAGCAACACAGCAACATTTTGGTACAAAGATCATCAAATCTTTAAAAGTTTCATACTATTCTCATCACTTCTAGGTGTGTTAACTCCTGTGAGAGGTGAATCGTTGAAAATTATGATTTTTAGCAAATCATCAGCTATCAACGGATTTGATATGTCTTTACCATTAGCCGTTTGCTATGGACTAGCCAACTCTTGATCACTTGGATGTATGGTGAGTTGATAACCTAGTTTTCGGTAAACTATCAACCATCAACGGATTTGATTATCACATCAGAGCCGTACCCTCATGATGAGTCAAACTCTTTCTTGTCTGTTAAACATGGTGAGTTGATTACCATTTGTTGTGTAGTATAAATACTAACACCATGTGTTTCTTTTCAAATCCTTTTTTTTTAAACATTAAAACATTTTATTTTTATTTTAAAGAACTTATACTGGTTTATATCAGCAAGCAGTACTTTGATAAAGTACTGTTTGTTTTTGCAGTACTTTGAAAAATACTTTATTTTACAAAACAAATCATACCAGTATTATGCAATATTACTCTTCAGACTTGACCCATCTGATAAATAGCTTGATAACATCCAAAGCTACTTCAGATTCATCTTCAAGTTCCATTCCATGATCCAACATTCTGAGCATAATTTCTCTGATTAATGGATATCTTCTCTCAGCAAGCATATGAATCATGGTACCATCTTCCATCTCTAGTGTATGAACTCCTGATGACTCAAAGAATCTCCATCTTGTTATTTCCCAATTCTCTTGATCATTCCAGAGAGGATCAACACTTGTTTCTTCAGTATCCCAGATGGTAAATAAATCTCCAAGCAAAACTAATCCCACTCCTGAAACTTCATTCTCTGCATAGTAAGTCTGCACTTGCACATATAAGTCATAAAGATCTTCCCTTGTGATACAGTGCAACAAATCCCATAACATATTGAATGATGTGAAGCTTTCATCTTCTCTGTGGATCATAAATTAATTTCCCTCTTTAGATTCAACCACAGAAAATGAGATTATCTTGGACTTCTTTCCAAAATCTTCAATTCTTATGTTCTCAAAATCAACAACTCTGAAATAATTTCTGAGTTCATCAACTGTATCTTCATGAACTAACTTCAGCCTTTTTGTCAGTTGATCATCTTCAGCTAATTTCTTTCTTTTCAATCTCCTTTGCTCAGCTTGTTCCTTCCTTATATCTTCTAATTTCTTATTTCTATCAACTTCCATTGGTATAAAGCTTTCTACTTCTCTTCTGATATCTTCTTGTACTTTATCCCATAAAGCTTTTATTTCTGGATACCTTTGTTTATGTAAATTCTTGTATCCCTTCTTTCTTAAGAATTGCATCATCCAATTTTTTTCTTGAGCTTTGGTCATTGGCTTCTTTGTAATTGGCCTATTGACTTCTTCCAAATACTCAGCATAATATTCAGCTTGTTGCCTTTTAGCAAGCTCTACTTCTCTTCTGATATCTTCTTGTACTTTATCCCATAAAGCTTTTATTTCTGGATACCTTTGTTTATGTAAATTCTTGTATCCCTTCTTTCTTAAGAATTGCATCATCCAATTTTTTTCTTGAGCTTTGGTCATTGGCTTCTTTGTAATTGGCCTATTGACTTCTTCCAAATACTCAGCATAATATTCAGCTTGTTGCCTTTTAGCAAGCTCTAAATCACCTGCAGTCTCTAATTCTCTAATCTGAGCAATAGAAAATTTCTTCTTCTTCTTCTTAGTATCTTTCTGAACCATTATACCTTTCCCTTTATCTTTTGGATCTAGTTTTTCTGATTCAGAAGTACTTTCATCATCTTTTTGTGCAGGCTCAGATATATGTATTCCTCCAGTAGGTTTTCTTAAATTCATCATAACCTGAGCAATTGTTTCATCATCACTAGCAGTATGTACTCTTTCTTCTTCTTGCTGTATAAAAGTGAAGGACCAGCTTCATCTCCATGATACTTTATAGAAGAACCAGCAATATCTTGTTCAGCAGTACCTTGCACAACAGTATTTTCAACAAAAGTACTTTGAGCATTATTTCCTTCTAAATCAATTTCCTCTGTATCCCCACTTTTTACATTCTCATGCTCAACTTCAAGATAAATTTGCTCTGTCTCACCACTTTTTCTTTCAGTACTGTTTTGATGAGCAATATTTTCATCTTGATTATTTTTGTCTTCTGAAAATTGAACCATATCATCAAATCTATCCAAATTATCATCCTGATTCCTCCCCAATTTGATAGATGATGATTTCCTATGCTTCCTCTTGGACTTAGACTTCTTCTTTGTAGATTTTGGCTTCTAAGACTGCTTCTTTTCTTTCACATAAAGCCGAAAATTTTGAACAAGAGGCCAAACAAATTTCTTCAATCTGATGAACTTATTTCTAAGATGTTTGATTTTTGCAGCTTGAGCAGTAACAGTGGACTTGAGCTTCTCCAATTCCTTAGCCAAATCAGAAGTACTCTCAGTACCTTTTATACCCTCATCTCCTCCAGGTGTTTGAAACCCACCTGTGGAAGTATAATCATTGGGATTAGGTACTTGTGAATCCTCTGAAGCAGTACCTTGAGGATCAGTACTTTGTGGACAAGTACCTTGAGCAGAAACAGATGTATCCAAAGAAGCTGTGACTGAGGGAGTCCTTTCACCTGAAACAATATGCTGAGGGGAAACAATAGGTGGTGTGGAAGTATGTACTGAAGCAGAATGTTCAGCAGAATCAGATTGAGCATCATTATTAGAATGTGCAGAACCATTATTGTCTTCTTCATCCCTAACAGCTTGAGCAACCTCTAACATATAAGCATTAAGAGGTGTATTCCTACCCGAAAAATTAACTCCCTTATTGGACATAAAAGTGAAAATTTTAGGTTGCATTCTAATGGTAGGTACATAATCCTGAGGTTTAGATATACCATCTAGTGGATTTTCTAAAAGCAATTGAAAATACCTAGGGTACATAAGAAAAGGTTTGCCAGCGTGAATATGAGCAAGCATACCCTCAAGGATTATGTAAGAAAAATTAAAAGGCTGATTGGTAATAAGACCAACAAAAGCAGAAGCTATGGAATGACTAAATTGATCCCAAGCAGTACTCTTTGGACTCAAACAATGTAGCAAAACATGAATAAGAAATTTCCAATGAGGACTAACCATAGCCTTCTGAAAACTAAGCTTAGTCAAAGAACCTTCATACCCAATATCTCTGAGTGTATTCCAAACTTCTTGCTTCCCAAACAAAACAGAGCCTCCTTCATCATCAAATAACAAAACCTCCCTGATTGAAGCTTCTGTAACACGAATAGCTCTCCCAGCAACTGTAGCAGCAATAATATCCTCTCCATCTGCAACTTGTGATGTGGCTATATCCCAAAAAGCTTGAATCCAGGGTCCAATAATCTCGGGGTTGACAAGGATGGAGTAACGGATATTGGTACCAGTGAGAAAATCAATGATACCATGAAAATCAAGGTTTTCGTTGGTTTTCTCAAGGTTTGCGATCATGTTGTGTTTGGTGATGGTACGTCGATTAACCATAATGATTAGGGTAAGAGTTGAGAAAAGTGATGATCGGTGCAAAGTAAGGATGAGTAAATAAAGGTGGATAGGTGAATAAAAGGAAAAGATATGAGGTTTATATAAGAATAAGATTACAAAAAAATCACGGTTAATTAATGATTTTACCGTTATTTTTGGAAGTAAATATCCCATATCTTTCGAAAGGTTGTTAGCCGCAAATCTAACCGTTGGAACAGTATCTGACACGTTAGCAAACCCTTTTAATAACACCAAACAGTACTTTCCATAAAGAATGGAGCAGTACTTTCCATCATAAGCTCAAACAGTATATTGACCAAAGTACTTTCCCACTAAAAATCTTGAATGTTGACCATTTGACCAAAATATCTTTGAAAGTCAACCCTTATTAATGACTATCACCAAATTAAATTCCAAAACAACCAAGGTAAGTAAACTTCAATACACTTCATTAAATGCCCATTTACCTTCACCTTGCTTATAAAAGCAACTTCACCAACAACTTGCAAACACCATATCTTCTTATAACACAAAAATAGGTAAACACAATGAGTCACATTCCAATTGTGAACATCTCTTCAGATTCAGAAAGCACCACTGACTCAGAGATAAGTTACTACTCTGATTCTGAGTTTGAAGATCCGGGATGGTTAGACTACTTTCCTCCTCATGTTCAGTG
This sequence comes from Artemisia argyi, assembly GCA_030686995.1. Classification (NCBI taxonomy): domain Eukaryota; kingdom Viridiplantae; phylum Streptophyta; class Magnoliopsida; order Asterales; family Asteraceae; genus Artemisia; species Artemisia argyi. The sequence goes on from CM060676.1 coordinate 51,976,604, forward strand.
GATGGGACACTAAGAATCTTCATCAACAATGAGTGCTGCCAACTCATCTATAACTGATGCAGGCAGTACCACCAGCAAAAAGCCTAAAAAGAAAGTTGGTTCTGGTTCATCTTTGGCTAAAGAACTTCCACATGCTTTGACTCAAGCTCTGGAAACAGCTATCCAGAACATGAAGTGGCCTGCTCCAAGAAAAGAAAGACCTCCCAAACAGGTGCTTGGCCTGGCTTGCCCAAGAAAACAAACTTCTTTTGATGACAAGAGAAGGATTGCTCAAAAGGGAAAACAAAGCTATGAGGGCAAGGGTAAAAGGCCTATGGAGTAGGTGTGTGGAGCTTGGTTGTAGGTTGATGTAGTCTTGTGTTTGTGTTGTCTTTGTTGTGTCTGTGTCTGTTTCTTGAAAACAAGAATGGTGATGTACTTCTGAATGGTAGTTGTAAGAACTTGAATGAATAAAATCCTTTCTTTTAAATGATACATGTAGCCTCCCCTCAAATAATGACTAACTAATAACTACTTATACCTCCCCTCAAAAATAGCTTACATATTAATCATGCCAATACTCACAACCAAGAAAGTAAATCTTGAAACATCAAAGCCCTTTGTGAGTAGATCTGCTACATTATCATCAGTATGAACTTTAACCACATTGATAAGCCTTTGTTCATAGCAATCTTTTATAAAATGATGTCTGATCTGAATGTGCTTGGTCTTGGAATGATAGACTGGATTCTTAACAATACAGATGGTACTCTCATTATCAATATTGATAGGAGTATTCTTGAAATTGAATCCATAATCCAGAAGTTGGTTCTGTAACCAAAGTACTTGTGCACAACAACTTGCAGCAGCTACATACTCTGCTTATGTGGAAGAAGTTGCTGCAATTGTTTGCTTCTTACATTGCCATGACACTAATCTGTTTCCAAGGTACTGGCATCCTCCAGTTGTGGACCTTCTGTCATAGTTATCTCCAGCATAATCACTGTCTGAGAAGGCATGGAGATGGAAAGGTGAATCCCTAGGATACCATAATCCTAGCTTAGGTTGTTGCCTAAGATACCTAAAAATCCTCTTGACAGCATTCAAGTGAGATACTTTTGGATTAACCTGATGTCTTGCACATAAGCTCACAGCAAAAGTAATATCAGGTCTTGATGCAGTTAAATACATAAGACATCCAATCATAGACTTGCATAGTGTGACATCAACATCTTCTCCATCTTCATCTTTTCCCAAAGGTTTGTTAGTATCCACTGGTGTAGATGTAGGCCTAACAGTTGTGAAAGTGAATCTCTTAAGAATATCTGCAACATATTTATCTTGACAAATATAAATACCACTGCTTGACTGTTGCACTTGAAGTCCTAAGAAAAATGTTAATTCTCCCATGGAACTCATCTGAAACTCTTTCTGCATAAGATCTTCAAATTCCTTCACCATAGATTTCTTAGTAGCACCAAAAATAATATCATCTACATACATTTGAACTAGCATGATGTCCTTCTTATCTCTTTTGATAAACAAAGTCTTGTCAATTGCTCCTCTTCTATAACCATGTTGCAATAGAAAATTGGAAAGCCTTTCATACCATGCTCTGGGAGCTTGATGTAGGCCATAAAGAGCCTTGATCACTTTGTAGACTTTGTTTGGGTGTGCAGGGTCTTCAAAACCAGGAGGCTGTCTAACATAAACTTCTTCTGTGATTTTGCCATATAGAAAAGCACTTTTAACATCCATCTGATATACAGGAAATCCCATATAAGATGCAAAGGCCAAAAATAGCCAGATGGCTTCAAGCCTTGCCACAGGAGCAAAAACTTCATCATAGTCTACTCCTTCTTCCTGTCTATATCCTTGAGCCACTAACCTTGCCTTGTTCTTAATAACATTCCCTCTTTCATCTCTTTTTACTCTGAAGACCCATTTAGTTCCAATAAGTTTCTTTCCATCAGGTAAATCACATAATACCCAAACTTCTTGAAGTTTAAACTGTAGGAGTTCTTTTTGCATAGCTTCTACCCAACTTTCCTTTGCTAATGCCTGTTTGATATTCTTGGGTTCTTCCTGAGATAGAAAACAAGCAAATAAACACAACTTCTGATCCTTGTGATTCACCCTGTTTTGCTTGTAGATAAAACTAAGTAAAGAAGTATGTTGTTGAGACATATTCTTAGCCTTAGTCCTTGTGAGTACCCCTGATGATGAGGGTCCAATTATATTGGTAACAGGAAGAGTTTTATGAATTCTGAGAGTAGGAGTTGGTGAGACTTCAAGATTATATTCCAAATTAGTTATATCAGGATCTTCATTAGAATCTGAGAAAATGCCTTCTTGATCCAATTCATCATCAGTGTCTTCTAAAGTAATTGTGTTTGGATCAGCAGTATCTTCTAAGTCAGGCATATTAGAATCATTAACAGCATCAATATTTATCCAATTTGAAGTATCCAAAGGTTGAAAAGTACTTTCAAATGGATTAGCAGTGCTGGCTGTTTCGTTTGCTTTCTTCTTTTCTGCTTCATAGGCTCTCCTTTGTTCATCATCATATGACTTAGCCATTGTTTCTTGAAAAAGCATCCTAGAAAGTTCATCTTGAATGGCTTGATCTTCTGCAGATACTGGTATTTGTGGTGGAACAGTACTTTGAGGATCAATAGTACTGTCAGTACCTTGAGGCTCAGAAGTACTTTTCTTCTCATCATTGGCATAATCTTTTGGCTCATCTTCAGATCTTAAATTAACATCATGAACAATATACTGTGCTTCTTCTTCAGTGGGAGCAGCTTGATTTTCTTCCCTTACAGGTACATAATTCATTGATGAAGACATTAAATCAAGATCAAACATCCAATCAGGACATTTACCTTTAGATTTTTCTTGTTCTTCCAAAAAATCAACATGAAGACATTTTTGAACCTTCTTGGTAGCCCTATTGTACACTCTGAATCCTTTGCTATTAGTACAATATCCCAATAAATATCCTTCATCTGACTTCCCATCAAATTTGCCCAAATTATCAGCAGTATTTAAGATGGTTAGGGGACATCCAAAAGGTTTCATAAACTTGATGCTTGGCTTCTTTCCCATGAGTAACTCATAAGGTGTCTTCATTTGAGGTTTAGTCACTGATACTCTATTCAACACATAGCAGGAAGCACTTACAGCTTCAGCCCAGAATGGTACAGGAAGTTGAGAGTCTGCAAGCATTGTCCTTGCTGCTTCTATAAGAGTTCTATTCTTTCTTTCTGCAACTCCATTTTGTTGAGGAGTTCTAGCAATACTAAACTCTCTTTTAATTCCTTTCTTGGCACAAAATTCATCCATAAGCTGATTCTTGAACTCAGTCCCATTATCACATCTAATGCCTCTTACCTTGAGTCTTAACTGATTTTCAAGTGCTATTATTAGATCATGAATAGCATCAAAAGTTTCATCTTTAAAGCATAAGAAAAAGATCCAACTAAATCTGCTACAATCATCTGTTATAACCCAGCAGTACTTCTTCTTGTTCAGACTAACAACTGAAACAGGTCCAAACAGATCCATGTGCAGCAATTCCAAAGGCTCTCTAATAGTCTTCTCATCAATCTTCTTACAGGAGGCCTTGTGCTGTTTACCCTTCTTACAGGCAAGACATGAGTGATCATTCTTGAATGTCTTAGAAGGTAAACTTCTAACTAAATTACCTCTGACCAGCTTATTGATATTCTTTAAATTAACATGTCCCAGTCTTCTGTGCCATTGATGTGCTTCCTACATAGATGCTCTTGCAATCAAACATGTTGCTCTTTCAGAAGAATTTACATTCTTTAAGTCTATGCTGTACACATCATTAGTTCTTGGTGCTCTCAGCAACACCAAGTTTCTATCTTCTAACTTGAAATCAGGAGAAAGTATAAGACATTCTGTGTCAAAGAATAACACAGGGTACTTCTTATCACAAATCTGAGAGACTGACAAAAGATTGAATTTGAGCTCCTTCACATATCTAACATCTTCAAAATCAATGTTTCCTGCCTTGATAGTTCCTTTGCCAGTTATTCTTCCTCCATCAGGATCATTCCCAAATGCAACTTTTCCTCCATAATAAGCTTTAAAATCTGACAAGAGCTCCTTTTCTCCTGTCATACTGCCAGAGCAACCACTATCTACAATAAGATGATCTTTAAGCTCCTCCTCTGGGTTGCCCTGCATTCACATGAAAAAGGTTAGTTAATTTTAGGGACCCAAGCCATTACTGACTTGTGTTCCCCTTGTGGAGTGACATACTCAAAATTTTTGAGAATGTAATCACCACTGTTTTTGAAAGCATGATCAAGAATTAAGGTTTTTGTTTCCAAAACTGTTGATTTTTCAAGATCACTTGTCCCCTTTTCACCCTTAACTTCTGAAAGTACTGGTTTTTCCCCAACAGTACTTTCTTTCTTAACCCATTTAGTTGTAACTTTAGGAGTTGGGTTCTGTGTCCTAGCATCTTGTTTTGTGTTGTAAGGCTTTCTAGGGTTGTTATAATTTTGCCTCCTAGATCTTACACTTGAGTGTTTGCTAGAAATATTAGGGAACTTTCTATCAGTACTTTGTGAAGGTACTGAGGGTTTGGAGTATGACCTTTTCTGATGAGGGTACCTATATTCTTTTGAGAAATTACTATGGTTGACCCTATTTGTATAGTTCCAAACTGGTTTATTTTCCCTTGGCCTATTCTCCCTATGACTTGGTTGTGCAGTTCTGGTCTTAGGATATTTACTTAGATATTCTGAATGATAATTACAGTCTTTAATCAAATGATGAGGACTATAACTAATATAACAGACCTTTGGACCAATATCCCCAAATCCCCTTCCATAAGTGTTTCTAAAATTAGCAGTGTTTTGAAAGAATTTTCTTTGAGGTGCTGCTGAGTGATCAACAGTTATTTGAAAAGTGTTTGAAGGTACTGCTTGTTTTAAAAACTTGATCTCTTCAACCTTAGGTGCTTCAACAGACTTTTCTAAAGTTTCAGGATTAAATTTACTTTTAAGCTTTTTCCTAAACTCTAGATTATCTACACCATAACACTCAACATCTTTTCTTGGTGGTTGAAAACTACCTGGGGGGGTGAGGAACTGCATTATAACCCTTTTCTTTCTGAAATACATGAGGTGTTGAACTAGGGGATTCCTCATCACTAGAAGTATTTTCATCTAGACTTATGAACTCTTCATCACTGGTGGAAGTATCGACTGTAAGATTTAGTTCCTTGCTCTTAAATGGAATACCTTCATTGCTATTATTATCATAACCTAGGCCTGTCTTAATATTAGATGTTCTTTGTTTTTCAACAAATTGAACATGTGACACACCTGCCTCATTCCATACAGCAAGTTTTTCTAACAACTTATCCCTTTCAGCAGTCACTTTTTCTAGTTCAGACACCTTGCAACCTAGTTTCCATTCATTTAACTTAACTAGGTAGTCCTGTTGTTTATATGTTTCAAGCCATGCTACCTCATTGTTTTCATGTGTAAGAATTTTGGCTTCCATTGACTCTAAAGTTAATTGATAACCTGTTATCTCAGCCCTAGCTTTTTGAAATTTATCTCTTTCAGCTACATACTCAGTAAGTAACTTTTGATACATATCATTACACTTAGAGCATACCTCAGAGTTAGTGGATGAACTTGGTGAAGCAGCTACCATAGCAAGCTGAACAGGTGCTTCTTCAAACTCCATGCTCCAATCAAAGCTTCCTAACTCATCTCTTGACTCCAAAGCAGCATATCCAGGCTCTTCATCAAATGCTGTGCTCCAGTCTTCCAATGCAACCATTGAATAGGTTACAGGTTCATCATCAAACTCATTGGACCAATCAATCTCTGACAGATTCTCTTGAGCAACCAAAGCTTTTGGTTTTGGTTCAGTAATTGGAATCTCTTTTCTTTCAGGCTTGGGTGGTTCAATCATCTTATTTGCTTGAAACTTTGCAAATTTGCATTCCCTTGAAAAATGACTAGTCCTAAGACAGTTGAAACACTCAATCTTGGACTTGTCAAATGTTATTCCTTGTTTAGCTCTGAAGTTGATGCCTTTTCCTGTCTTGTTCACATACTTCTTGATCCTTGCAGTGAGCATGGCAACTTGCCATCTGATATCAATTTCTTCCAAAGCATCATCATCTATTTGTAATACATCTTCTTGATAGGTGACTGGTAGAGATGCTTGTTGAGCAAAGAATGAACATAGAACATCATCTGAGATGGGGGTTAATGATTGTGATGAATTGGTGGTGACCATTGTAGTGCATGGAACCTGTGTTTTAGTCACAGTACTTTGAACAGGATAAGCAGTACCTTTGTTAGAAGTACTGCTTCTCTTTTCAGAAGAGACAAAAGCAATGTTCTGTTGTGTGCTTGAACCTGTAGTACCATTCATCTCATGCTCATACACCTTCAGATTGTTGTAAAGATCATCAAAGTCCATAGTATCCAGCCCTGATTGTCCTCTGATCATAGTAGCAACTACATGCCATGCTAATGGCAAACTTCTCAAGAACTTCAAATTAGCATCTTCAACTGATGCCTTAGCATCATATAGTTCTAACATACTCAGAAGATGTTGGAATCTTTCATAAGCAGAATCAAGACCTTCTCTTTCTCCAACTGTGAAAGTTTCAAATTGTTGCTTCAGCAAATTCCTATGCATCTTCTTGGAAGCATCATTACCTCCAAACTTCTTCTTTATTGCAGCCCATAGTTGTTTGGCATCTTTGGCATCATGAAACTTTAATAGGTGACCATCAGGAATAGTAGAAAGCAGTATGTTGAGTGCTTTGTCTTGATTTCTTTTGGTAGCAGTAGGTACAGTAATTTTAGTGGTGTTGGTTGTCCAGGTACCTCTACTGGTTCTTCAATTTGCATGTTTCCATTGATAATCACATCCCATAGTGCATGGTCTGTGATGGCAATGTACTGCCTCATCTTCATGGCCCATAGGTTGTACTCTCCATTCTTAACAATAGGGATTCTTACAGCAGTGATTGAGGGAGCAGGTGCAGCATCTGTCGACATCTTGAAGGGTTTGTAGTGAAATCGGTTTAAGGGTTTTAAAGGTTTGTCTTCTTAATCAGAGTTTCCAACACAAGCTCTGATACCACTTGTTGGATCGATATACTCTGATCAAACTACTTTGTAGCTTGTAAGGGTTTAACAATATTGAGTAAACTCAACACTATTAATATTGAAACACTGTTTAACTTTGTAAAGTATGCGGAATCTACTAACACAAAGCTTAAGAAGAACTTTTATATTAATCAAACTTTGAACCTGCTTTGTTACACAGATTCACTAACAATCCCTAACTATTAACTTTGATCGACTTCTAAACGTATCTATGACTTGTAAAACTTCTAAAACTTATATCGACTAATACCTGTTAAGGCTCTTTATATAGATAACCTTAAGTCGGTTTACAACATGTAATCCTTGAACGACAAGTCATTATCCCTAACTAATTCTAGAATATTCGTTTAATATTACACATTAATCCTTATCTAATATTGCACATCAGTCCTTGTTTCCTTTGAAGTACTTTAAGCATTCTTCAATAACAACAGTACTTTGACTTTATTCTTCATGCAGCAGTACTTTGACATCCAGAAGTACTTTGATATTTTATATCCCAACAAGTTTCCCGAAGACTTGTATCTCTTGCTATTCTCTTGGCACAGTTTGTTAATTTTTGGAAGTTCCATACCCTTAAATTTTGGGCAATCTTTTAATTCAGCCCAGCAATGAACAAGTGTAAACGGGACTCCATATTTAACTTTGTATTCCTTCATTGCCAGTCGGGTGTAATCCTCGTCTCCGGCTCCACTAATTGCCATCCAATTGGCGTTATCGTACACTACACAAAATTGAGCAACTTTAGTATGCATAGTCTTCCATTTCTCGTTTACCATATCGCACATCCGACACTTGGTAATAGGACAACTTTTGTGCATGTGTGCTAAAATATCCAAATACCCATCTTTCTTTCTCTCATTACCAGAAACTTTATCTTCATAAATACGAAGCCAAGCTTTGCACAATGCAGTTCTTCTTCTACTGTCCATGTAATAGACCGACTATCTTCTTTTTCAACAGCCTTCTTCGATTGGCCTCTTTTTGTCGGCTCCTCTTTGGGGTCGGGTCTTCTTCGATAGAAGAGTCCTTACGAGCGGTAGGCATAGACGGAGACGGAGAAAATTCAGGGGTGTACATTGGAATTTCATCAATGTGAAACGGGTTAATTGGAGACATAGGTTGGTTTGGGTTTGATGAAACACCGCCAACATTGTGTTGTGAGCCGTATGTTTCGTATGGGTTGGGTGGGTATGGGTATGTGTTGTAATAAGTATTTTGTTGTGGTGCTATGAATGGTGGGTTATGGTGGTTGGCTTCCGAAAAATAACAATGATGCTCGAAAGTTGATTTGTTAGTTTGTTGGTGGAGTATTTTCGAGACGAAATGTGCCTTCGGGGGTTGACGAAGAGTTTTTGGTAGTGTTTCGTTGTTGACGTTTGTGTTTCGAAGAGTGTTTTGTTGAATCATTTTATAAAAAAAAAAAAAAAAAAAAAAAAAAAAAAAAAAAAAAAAAAAAGATGATATATAAGAAGTTTGAGAGTATATAAGAAGTTTGTGTTTAAAATGTTGAAATTTATGGGGTATTTATAAGTAATAAAATGATAGTGAGTATAATTTTTTATTTTTTTTTAATAAAAGTGAATGTAACCGTTTGAAAGGGGCCCACAAATGCGCACAAAACAATAAGATGAGTCGGACAACTATTTTTCAATTTTTTGTCTTTGGTTACGCGTGACTTGGGGGCTCCCAATGGACTTGGCTCATGAGGAAGCCCTTCACGATCGTGGTCACCGGCTTATTAGGAGTAGCCTCAGATGACAATATATCTAAATAAATTATTAGTCGCATTTTTAGTGGACAAAGTTGTCAGACGTGTCACATAGGCTCTGAAGGAGATCAGTGACCGTTTTTGAGGTATTTTCAGAATATGACTTTTGCTTAAACAAAGTAATCGAATACGATCACGTAACTTATTAATTCTTCCTAACAATATTCTATCATAAGCTTGCTAATTAGATAAATAGTTTTGAAATACACAAAGTGTATCTTATTTTATTATGTTAGCATTTTTTTATTTTTATTTTGCAAATGACAAGATGGCGACTACAAGCAAAAAAGAGTTTTTGTGACGACCTGGATCTTTCGTCACAGAACCATAAATTTTCTAACCAAATATCGCAACCTCACTGTTAAGTAATCTAGCATGACGTAAGAGCTTGTTATTTAAATAGTCACTAAATAGTTCGATTGAGTGATTGACGTTCCCATTTTGGTTAGTATCGAAAGTTAAGGAGTTTGTGACAAATTTATTTGTCATTGCTATGGTAAAAGCTGGTGATAAAAGGGTTCGTCCCTGAGTTAAGTATCTATTGTACAAGTCATTATGTAAAAGAATACTGAGCTTTTAAATGTGTTCACGAAAAAGTTTGTAGGTAAGCTTTAGTTTTTATAATGGGATAATTGGTAAAATAGCCCAGTTGCCCAAAGTCTAGGCATATTTAGCATTTTTTTTGAAAAATTCTCGTTTTAGCCAGGTTGTCCTGGGCAACTATTTGCATAGCCAACTACAGAGTACCACGTCGGGGCAACTTTCGTGTGTTTTGGACAACTTTTTTGTATTTTGGGCAAATTGAGGACACTTGTCATCTTTTGGTTGGCCGTATGAAAGTTGCCAAGGGCAACCTGGGCTAAAACGAGAATTTTTCAAAAAAGAGCTAAATATGCCTAAACCGCAGGGTAACGGGTCATTTTGGTAATTTTCCCTTTTATAATTGTTTTAGAATCGGGTCACATGGCAACAAAATGAAAGGTTTTTATAAGGATTAAGGTGTTGTTTGTTTTTTAAGAGGTTTTGAGTCTGAATCTGATTACCATATTTGAATATTAAGAGGTGACTTAAGAATCTAAATATTATTCATATAAGATTGCTTGTTTTTATAAAAACGTCGAAATACTTAATTTGTCACTTTTTGCTATTAAAATATAAAAAACTAAATTTTAAATAAAAAATATGAACTGATGACAACCAAAAAACATTATTCGATGATATGATAATCAAAATCCATAACTATGTAAAATGATTGAGCAGAAAAAACAATTTGTTACCTGTGAAGTATTATTCAAGCTTAACAAACCACAATAACATTAACAGCGGCACAAAGAAAAATACCATGAATATCCATTGACATGATAATCTTTATATTTCAAATCAAGAATGAATCAAATGAGAAAATAGAGGTGAAGTTTCTCTCACTAATCAATGCGGAATAGATCTGGGGTTTTAACTTTTTAATAGAATAAATGGCATTTATGGGAAAACATCTTGATTTGAATTTGTCAAATATAGATGGATCAATAGATCGAGAAGGGAGTAGCATCTCACAAAAAATTAATAAAAAGATGCAAATCGGAGATGATGGGGCAAATTGAGGAGCAGCTTTGTTATTATTATTATTATTATTATTATTATTATTATTATTATTATTATTATTATTATTATTATTATAGGGCTTTCAGACATAAATAAACATTATATAACCTCTTACCAAAAAAGAGATTTTTCAGACTTTTAAACCTTTGAACTCTGAAAAGAAACAAACAGCCTGAACGCGAAAATGTCTGACCGAATCAGATATAAGAGGTCATTCAAACGTATCTTAACTATTTATAATGTAAAAATGGTCAAAGGTGAAAAGTGGAAAACTGAAATTTGAGTCAATGCCCATTTTGCCCTTGTAAAACTATGGCCTTAATAGAAATCGAAAGTCAAAACCTTGAAACTGAAATGTATATAAGGAAAGTGAAAACTATTCAGGAAACTACTGATAATGCAATGCAATCACACGGTTTATATTATGGGAAATATTGAATTGAAACAATGAAATTGGCAGTTTCAATTCGGCAGTTAATGACACAAGAATTCTTCTATACGCTTCATCTTCATCAAATCTACCCATCATCACCACCGACTCAAAACATATCTAAAATAACTAATAATACTATTAGTCGGTTCACAATTTCCATCATCCACTTTACCCAGAAGTTTCAACACACATACACCGAACGCCAAATGATTGCGTTGGAACATCCATGGTGGCGGTGATGTGGTGATGTCATGCCGTCTTGGTTGATCGGTTTGCACTAAATGCGTACGTTTGTCATGTGGGTATTGCTTTCTAATTTGTTTAAAGTTTTGATTTTTATTATTAATCAAGATTAGGTTTTGATTGTGTTTGTGACAAGGGTGGACGTCGGTGACTGCGCGCTGTAATGAAAAAGATGGTTATTCGGATTTCTCCTGCCTTGCTTCGAAGTTAGGTGTGCAATTTTGTGTTTATCTTTTTTAAATTGGGATTTAATATGTGTGGGTAAAAAGATTGGATTTTTGGTTTAGAAAAAAATACTCTTTTGACCGAATTTGTTGTTACACAGGGTGATTGTAGAATTAATCAAGTTGTTTGGTTCCAAGTTATATTTCTGAAATTGCTCAAAGTGTGACAATGGATGTATCTTGTGGGGGTTTTGTATTAATGCAGTCATGTTGGTTGTTCTGCCTCTGTGAAATTGTTGTTGGTGTACTATGTGAGTAAGGAAATCGTTTCACTTTAACTTATTTGGGGAAATTGTTCGACGTGTGAGAACGGATGTATCATGGCAAGGCGTTTATACTAACGCAGCCATGGCAGCTTTTTATGGAATTGTGATATCGATTATTGATGTGTTATATATTACTTATGGCATTTGATTTGTGTACACATGTTTTCCAGCTGTGATTGATCCACAAGGCAGGTGTATGAGGATCGAGCAAAGGACTTCGTGCTATCAGTCGCCGCCTGTATCAATGGTGAGTAAACTTGCGTTACTAGATGACATTAGAGATGTAACGACGATTATTGTTTATATTATGAAATGTGTGTTTACTTTATGCTTATAGATGAAAGTATGTGAACGATCTTGATGACGCTCAAATTATACATATTTTATATAGCGTTATTTGTTAGTTTCTATATGATTTATAAGGACTTTCGATACTTAATTGCATGAAAATACATTTCAGGCCCTCTTGGCAAAAATCTTCAAGAACCATGGAAAAATATACAAATTCAAGCTAAATCTTATGATAAAGCCTATTCCAAGTAAAAGAGCGCCGAGTTTATAGTGAAAAAGCGCCGGTTACGGGGACGAATCTATTCTTACACAATTTAAGTCAAATAAAGTAAAGAGCAATGATCTTATATCTAAAGTCCTCCGACCTTCAAGTTCTATTAATGACCCTTTGGCGCCAAGAAATTGTCTGAAGGTCGCCGTAGATTATCATCATGATCGCCGGTATTCAGTGCAAAGCCGGCCAACTTTTTCCTAAGGAGCGGCGTGTTCTAGTGCCTGGCTAGTTACCCTTCGCCTATAAATAGAGCCTCATTTCGCCTAATTTTCACAACACCAATACACCAACACTCCTCCCAACAACCAACTCAACTCTGATAATAATCCATCCCTCGTTCCAATAATTGGGGTGATAGAAATAAAACTAAAGTTCTAAAAGCTTTGTAATACTATCTTGATATTAATTGTAATGATCGCTAGTGACGGTAGCTTCTTCATTACATTAATTCAGAAAGTATGTCGATCATTTCATACGATATTGCCACTATAAGCATGATTATTAAAGCCATGTTAGGCTAAACTCCTTATGGTTGCTTGGATATGTTAATATAATAAAGTGTTTGGTTATGATTATGATCTCTTGTTGATTTCCTGTTTATGTCATGATCTTGCTGTGTTCTAAACTATCAACCATTGTTTATCTCTTTAATTATAATTACTAATTGAAATGGGTCGAAAGATTCAACTAGTATTTTATGGTTTTTAACATATGTCTATGTATGTTGATCAATTGAAGGAGAGATCGCTTTTGTATTCAAATAAACAATCAAGTTTAAAACGTTGCAACTAGTACTTATACTTGTCAACCACTCGTGTAGGAACTAGTAGACATAAGTCTTGAATCATTTCCATTAACTGATGAGACGTTATTTTGACGAAAACAACTACTCATTTGTTGAACCTACTAAGATCACTATCATATACCATCACTGAGTTATACGAACTATCCAAGTAATCATATTTGTCCCATATCTGAAGTTCGAATCATTTACATAAGTTTTCTTAATCATCTCAATCAAACTAATTGATATATAAGTGCATACCATAGTCCCTGTGGAACGACCTGGTCTTACCAAAACTCTTTTACTATAAACGAGGGATATACTTTTACCCGTGTGTTTTGAGTAATAAGGAATCGATAAAATTAGTCTTATAAATTTAAAGCTTTTCGAAACACATCAAAGTTTTTGGCGTTGCTGCCGGGGACTATTAGTTGCTCTTTTTAATTGTTTGATCATTTTAGTTGCATTAAGATTATATTTTTTTTAAAAAAGCGCCGCTTTTCTGGGTAACAAAATATTTTCCCAGAAAAAATCAAAAATTCAAAAATTCAAAATTTTACCAAAAACCGTCGTACTTTTTCTTAAGTACGCCTATTAAAATATCTCAGAAGCCTAATTCATCCAAATTAACTTGTTTATTTTTGCAATTTTGCCTTGGATGGTCACACGATCTTCCAACGAAGAACTTGCAAGTCCTTTACCAGAACCTGAAAGAACAATAAATCAAAGACGTAGACGAAACAAACGAGTTCCAATATCACAAAAAGATTTAAGACCCAAAACTCCCAAAGAGATAGCTACATCAGTTGATAATCTTTCTCTTTATCGATTCTTTATCAATTTCATCCATCTTCACGATCCAATGGATGAAACTGACAATGAACCTATGTGGGCCAATGAGCGAACCATTGCTCCTACTCCTGGTCCCGCAATAACTTTACCCGAAACTGCTAATGAGTTTGCCATTAAAGGAAACCATCTTACCCTTGTCAAAGGAAATAAATTTGATGGTAGAAACAAAACTGATCCACACAAACACATCCACGAATTCCTTGGGATTTGTGAAATGTTCAAATACGGAGAAACCGAAAATGAAGCCGTCCTGCTCATGATGTTTCCATTATCCCTAACCGGAGAAGCAAAAACCTGGTTAGATGAACTTGATGTAGGAACCATAGCAACATGGGATGAACTTCGCACCGCCTTTATAAGTCGATTCTTTCCCCCAGCTTTATTCGACCGACTTCTCAGTGAAATCGTGCTTTTTCTCAACAAGATCGAGAAACTTTAACTGAAGCATGGCTACGAATGAAAGAAATGCTCAGGAATTGTCATGGACATGGTTTAAGTAAGGGAAATATAATAAAAATCTTTTACCATGGACTAGACGAGAGTACACAAGAAACTTTAAATGCTGCTACAGGAGGAATTTTCCTATACAAAACTCCAAATCAAGCTTACCAATTACTCGAAGACAAAGTCTTACTCAAACACGATTGGACCATAAATCAAAAACTAAAAACTTCTTTCCGCAAAACTGTTGCTTTCGCCGATGAAGGCAGTAGTATTTTTGATACTGACAAAATTATGGTTCGAATGGATGCCATGGCCATCAAAATGGATGCCCAATATAAAGAATTAAAGGAGAGACATGAATCTTGCAACAACTCTGGTGGAAATCATTCAACCGTAAATTGCAATTATGATGACAAACCTATGTCTCGAGAAGAAGAAGCCAAATTCATGCAAACATTTAGACGATCTCGTTTTTACAATGACTATCGTAATAGAGATAATGACAAATGGCGTTCTAATGATAGACCTGATTATAATCGTGATCAACCTCGATCATATTCGGAAGAAAAATCCGACATTCAAAAACAATTGAGTGAATTCATTAAGTTACAACAATCCACGAATATGTTCGTTAAAAATACTTTTAATGATCTCAAAGACAAACTTGAAACCACAACAAGGAACAACCAAGCCTCTATCCAAAATCTGGAAGAAAAATTCGATAGACTTGCTGAGAAACAAGCTAATAGACCACCTGGATCCCTTCCCAGCAACACTACACCCAATCCAAGAGGTAGTACTTCTAAACCTTATCAACCACCACAAGCTCGTAACGAACACGTAAATGCCATAACAACAAGACATGGTACTTCATATGAACAACCCCCTAATCCTAGTCAAACACAACCTGCTGTTGAACTTGACAGTGAGGAGGAAGATGAACCATCACCTCAGAAAAAATCCAAAGAAATTCCTGAAACACCCGTTTTAAGACCGTACAACCAAAAATTCCATACCCTCAATGTCTTAGGAAAGAAAAAATGGAAGCGCGATATGGGAAATTCCTAGACATGATTCGAGCTGTTCGAATCAATGTTCCATTAATTGATGTCATTGCAGGGATGCCAAATTATGGAAAATTCCTAAAAGAACTTGTAAGTAACAAAAAAAATTAGAACAAATATCTGCGGCCTATTAAAGCGATGAATCTTCAGCTATAATTCAAAATAAAGTTCCACCTAAATTAGGAGATCCCGAAAGTTTTCTCATTCCATGTAATTTTGGCAAAACATTCTCTTGCAACGCCTTGGCCGATCTTGGCGCAAGTATAAATCTTATGCCATATTCTCTCTATGCTAAACTTTTTGTTGACATAAATAATGCATAAAAACGTTATTTATATTTTTTGATATCTATATGTTTTGACGATCACAAAATGTAAAATCATCAAACGTAAGATTACTACGTAAACAAGTATTAAACTAGTTTATATCATTATATCCAACTTAATCACTAAAGGTATGGATAAACAAGTGCTTAATACATCTCATGATCAAAGGGGTATTTAATTAATTATTACAAAGTTTATTTAATTATATAAACATATTATATATTTTTTGAAAAACACTTTTGGTAATAAAGAAAAATGCTTTAATCATACTAAATATATGAATTCAAATTTTTAACCAAAATCAGTTAGTTTTTCATCAAATAAACTTTCCCCACTAAATGACAGATTTTCTGGCCGTTACAGCTGGGCGGCCCCCTTAATTATAAGGGGTGGTCCCCATAAAATTAAGGGGACCGGCCATGAATTAAGGGGACCAGCCAGGCTCCTGTGTCAGAATCTGTCATAATTTTTCTCCTATAAATACCACCTTAAATCTGGTATTTTTCCCACCTTTTGCACGAAAATTTCAGATCTAAAACTCTCTAAACATCTTCCAAAATCCTTTGATCATTAGACTATTAATCCTTGTTTCAAGTGATTTAATCCCTTCTCATCCATCCTCATCCAAAGTGCAAAAGAAAAATACTCCTTCTACAACTAAGTTCAAGAAGTATTGAAGAGTAGTTGTATATATTGTGTATATTATTTGTGAAGTTGTGTTGTGATTGTAATAAGTAGTTTAGGAGAAATAGAAGTTGTGTAGGGAGAAGAAGTTGTTTAGTAGGGAAGTAAATTGGTGTGAAGAAGATTGGTGTGAAGTAGATAGGTGTGATGTTGTAAGTGGTGAAGTAGATTGGTGTGTAGAAGTTGTGACAAAGTTGTGGTGTGTACATTGGTGTGTAAGGTTTTCTCCTCCATAAGGGAGTTTGTTGACATAGTGAAGAAAACTCTCGAGTAGGTGACTCGGGGAGTGGAGTAGGAACAAGGAAGGTGACCTTGTAGCCGAACCACTATAAATCCTTGTGTTGTGGTTTGATCTTTCCAACTCTTTTCATTACTTACTCATTTACTTATACAATATTAGCTTAGTTAGTTAGTAACTATATAATTGTTCATATAGTGCAAGTATTGAGATCACATAAACTAGAATCGAAGTTTTTAAAACAAACTTGTTTTTATAAATTTTAAAATAGACGTAAAACTATTCAACCCCCCTTCTAGTTTTCCACAATTGGTATCAGGAGCCACGTCTTGCAAGATCTTTAAAATATATTGTATTTTAAAACTTGTAACGATCTATGGAATCTGAAAAATATTTAGAAGGGCAATCTATGCAAAGACCACCACTATTTGAAAGTGGTGGATTTTTATATTGGAAAAATCGATTCAAAACTTATGTGAAATCAAAAGATCTAGATCTTTGGCATGTTATTACCAATGGTGACTTTTTACCTATTCAAGATAACCCCGAAACAAAGAAAGATGAAATCATACCTTTTGAAAAACAAAATGATGATTTAAAAAGAAAACTTGCTAAAAATAATGAAGCAAAAATGGTTATTTATAATGCGCTACCACGTAAAGAGTATGAAAGGATCTTTATGTGTGAAACCGCAAAAGAAATTTGGAACTCTTTACTAATAACTCACCAAGGTAATAGTCAAGTCAAAGACAATAAGATAGATCTACTTGTTCAACAATATGAGCAATTCACGATTCCGGAAGAGGAATCAATTGATAATGCTTTTGCTAGATTTAACACTATCATCACAAGTTTAAAAGCACTTGATGAGAATTTTTCTAGTAAGAATTTTGTTAGGAAGTTTCTTAGGGCTCTTCACCCGAAATGGCGAGCTAAAGTGACGGCTATTGAAGAATCAAAGAACCTATCAACGTTACAACTTGATGAATTAATTGGAAACTTGAAAGTCCACAAAGTTATTATAAAGAAGGACTCAAATGGTCAAAGGAAAACGAGAGCAAAGCAAGTCAATCGCCTTGAAAGCTAGAAAGGAATCCAACAACGAAGATAGCTCATCTTCCGAAAGTGATGACGAAGAATATGCCATGGCCGTAAGAGATTTCAAGAAATTCCTTAAAAGGCGAGGAAGATTTGTAAGGCAACCACATGATGAAAGGAAAGCATTTCAAAAGAGTAAGGATGACAAGAATAACAAGAATGAAATGAAATGTTTCAAGTGTGGTGATCTAAATCATTTCATTGGAAAATGTCCAATGATGACAAGAGATCAAAATCAAAGAGCATTTGTTGGAGGAGCTTGGAGTGATAGCGATGAAGATGAGAAAGAAACTACAATGGAAGAAAAATGTCTCATAGCTAAGCATCAAGTGAGGTACGTTCCGAAACCGAATACTTTAGTGATGAAAATTTATCATTAGATGAAAAAGATTTAGTTAGTGAATATAATAGATTATGCAAACTAGGACAACAAGTAATGGCTAAAAGTAAATCACTAAAATACATAAACAACCAATTGGAAAATGAAGTACTAGAACTAAAAATTAAAATACATCAACTTGAAAAAGGTAAGGAAATTTTTGA